>JAAGEH010000426.1:3168076-3217770 GCA_011751065.1 Lasiurus cinereus | reverse complement strand
AGTCACCTCCAAAAATAATGCTGGGGGGAGGGGGTCACCTCCAAAAATAATGCTGGGGGGAGGGGGTCACCTCCAAAAAATAATGCTGGGGGGGCGAGGGAGTCACCTCCAAAAATAATGCTGGGGGGGTCACCTCCAAAAATAATGCTGGGGGGGGGACGGGCGGGGGGTTATCTGGCAGGTTCTTCACTTAAAGGCGGGTCCCGCGATTGCTCCTGGAGTCTCCTTTTTCCCCCTTTATTTGAAGAACTACGTGAGGAGTTTTTTATAAGATCCTTATTTAACAGAGTAAGAGCAGTGTTCAGAGTGTTAGGGCAGTGGTTGTGTGTGTGTGTGTGTGTGTGTGTGTGTGTGTGTGTGTGTGTGTGTTGTTGTTGAGCGGTGTTTAAAGTGCACTCGGGGTAGCAACCCCCTTCGTGGGAAGGTGGAATGTATTTACTTTTGTGTGTGTGCCAGTTCTGTTCTGTTGGTTCGTTGTCAGCACATCATTCATACCCCTTATGCCCGCGCCCACCGCTCCCCTCCTCTCCAGTCACCACCGTAGTCACAGGATCGCCCCGGTCAGTAAGTTCCTTCGCTTTTCCCGCTCAGCCCCTCTGCCGGCCCAGCCCCATTCCTCTCCCTCTTCCTCCGCCCTCCCGCCACTGACAGCCTGCTGCTCACCGAGTCTGTCTCTATTTTGCTTGTTGGTTATTTTGTTAATCAGATGCCACCTACGAGTGAAATCATCTGGTACTTATCCATCTCGGTGCTTACGATCCGATCCGTCTCACTCTGCGTCAGGACAGACGAAATGCATTCATTCATTCAACAGAAATACAATCCACCCCCAAATTCAGCTGGTTGGCTGGCGTCATCCTCTCTGAGGTGTGAATTGGAGATGATCCTCAGAACCAGAAGTCTGCCCTGAGGAGGGAGTACTAGCTTAGGGGGAAGGAAGAGAGCTCTCTTTTTGCTCCAGTCTGAGGACAGGGTGTCCAGACTGGAGGCCCAGGCCTGTTCCTGGGAGCTCCAGAATCCAGGGACACCGGCCCCAGCATTACTTGTGGAGATCACATTGCCATCCTTCTTGAAGTTTCCTGGTCTCTCTTCAGGAAAGATTGTGTTTTGTTTTTGTTAGTCTCCATGTTTGCCTGAAAGGAGAAAAGAAAAGATTTGAGACATTTCCAGATACAGTATGTGTTGCAATAGTAACTCAGCATTGTTTCCACTTCTTAAAGAATTTCAGCATGGTCTTCTCATTGAATTTTTCTTATGATAACACAGACCCATCCATCTCACTTCTTTTTTTTTAAATATATTTTATTGATTTTTCACAGAGAGGAAGGGAAAGGGATAGAAAGTCAGAAACATTGATGAGAGAGAGACATCGATCAGCCGCCTCCTGGATGCCCCCTACTGGAATCGAACCAAGGCACAAGCCCTTGACTGGAATCGAACCTGGGACTTTTCAGTCCCCAGGCTGATACTCTATCCACTGAGCCACACCAGTTTCGGCTCCATCTCACTTCTAATTTGATTTTTAGTTATAGGCACCCTCACCAGGCATTGTCCCCACCCCCGTGATCTCAGACAGTGGTTCCTGTATTTGAGCTCCAATATGAATCACCTGGAGAGCTTGTTAAAGAGAGCTCCCTGGGCTCCACCCCCAGATTCTGATTGGGTAGAGCTGGGATGAGGGCCAAGGGTATGTATGCACCTCTAACTGGGTCTTCCTCGGTGGGGCTGCTGCTGCTCTCATTCCCTTCCGGGGCAGCACGCACTCTGGCCTGGTGAAACGCGTCCCTGTGCATTTCCTCCAGACCAGAAGCAGGGCAAACACATTGTTGTGCTGTAAACAGGACTTCTGAGGCATCAGGAGCATACGTCGCAAGCATAAATCTAGGAAGCAAGTATTGGGACCAGCTTCTGATTTACCGGTGGACAAAATAATTCATAATTACGCAGTGAAATTGGTTGCCTTTCGAAGGGCTGCTCGAAGGGATTGTACGTAAGGGTGTACATTCACTGTCTCTACCCTGCAAATGCACAACTACCTCTATGCCTGAGATCATTTCAACTGTAGTCATTCTCTGTGTTTCTGTTATAAAATGAGAAAGGAGCTAAGAAAGCTCACGTGCTTAAGGAAATCTTCCTGTGATCTCACTGAGAAGGAAGGTAGGTGAGATTGGACATCAGAGGCTGCTGTCATTACAATGCAGATGCCAGCGAAGTCACTCTCCTGGGCTCTGCCCCACCCTCGCAGTGTTACACAGCCGACTCAGACAACCTAGCCCTTCGCTAAGACCCCCCTGGGTCTTTGAAAGGACACGGGTTCCTTCCCTGAGAGGAAATCCCTACCCACTTTTCTCGTATATTTTGTTTATTCTACATGGGGTAGTTAAGTTTCCATTGTTTCAAGTAACAGAAATGAGCAGGTGCTGATTTAAAGTTCCTGGAATGATTCCCAGGACTGCACACACAGGACCATAGCAACCCCAGGAGGACTAGAACAGGACACTGGGGAGCTTGGGGGACCCAGACTCTGCCCTCCCCAAGTGCATCGGAGTCCCTCTCTGCAGTACGTAATGCAGAACGTGGTCCCATCAGACCCCCAGCATGCACAGCTCCCTTCTTAATGTGTGAAAACCGCCTCAGGCTCCCTCACTCCCTCTCAGTTCCATCCCCAGCTTCCCCTTGAGTCTGGGTATCCAGCCATGGTCCAATCAAATTGTGGGGTACACGGGGCTATACAATGTGAAAGCTAGGAGACAGGAGCAAATGAGAGAATATAATCTTTCGTTTGGGCAAATATTTCAAAAAGGATTGATTCTCCTCCACGGGAGGCGGCAGACATGACTTCCCGGATTGTCCATTGGCTGCTCATATCAGAATCCATACTATTTAGAATATCAGCTCCTGATAAAAGGGCCCGTGAATATATATCATAAAAAAATTAAAGTGAGTAAAAAGCAACATTTCAGAGACTCCAGTGTCTAGTCAATGTAGAAAAACAATTGGATGCTATTCGTTAGTTATCACCTATTCGTTGGCGAAGTTATTCAAGATTATTCGTCTGTTTGCTGTTTGTTTGGTTGGGTTTGTTCATTTGTTTGCTTGTTTTAAGGACCAACACTAACGGGAATTAGAAATGTTTCTAGAAGAGTTGCAAGGTGCCCTAAGTGAAAGAGAGCCTTTCCTGTGAGAGAAGAAGCTGGCTGTTTTGTGAACCTCCTCTTGTAGTCACACATGCCTGGGTTGTGGGTTCAATCCCCTGTATGGGACATGCAGGAGACAGTTGATCAATGATTCTCTCTCATTATTGATGTTTCTATCTCTCCTCCCTTCTCACTGAAATATGTATACATATATTTTTTTCTTTTTTAAAATGAATGCTAGGTAGGAGGAAGAACAGAAACAGATAAACAAAAATCAATTAACTACAGTATAGAAAGCCTCCACTGGAATCAGGTCCACAGCTTTGGCCGCCTCTGCAGAGGCCCCCCCAAGAAGAGAGCAGAGGGCTGACCCAACTTAACAAAGCTGCCTTCTTTAGGGAAACCTGCCCTCTGCCCTCTCCCTAATTCTTCCGTTGCCCAATCACTTGATTCCTGCTTCCCCATGCTTGAATACATATGCCAAAATACAGAAATTAAAAAAAGAAGGAAAATGTTTTTTAAAATATATTCTTATTGATTTTAGAGAGGAAGGGAGAGGGATCCCTGAAAGAGATAGAAACACCAATGATGAGAGGGAATCACTGATCAGCTGCCTCCTGCAGGCCCCACATTGGGGATCAAGCCTGAACCTGGGCATGTGCCCTGACAGGGAATCCAACTTGGTTCATAGGTCGACGCTCCACCACTGAGCCACACTGGCCGGGCAATGTTCTTTTTTGATTGGGGTCCACGCCCTTCCGGAGGAGGAGAGCTGCCCTTGACTTGCTCCCTGTTTTGTGCCGGGTGAGTCTGTGCTGTGTCTCACACGTCCGTCTCTCTGCTTTCCCCCACAGCGAGGCCACTGAGAACCCCTTGGAGAGCAGCCTACGGCGGCTAAAATGCCACTTCACCTGGAACTTGTTAGAGGGAGAGAATTCCTTGGATGACTTCGAAGACAGAGTGTGTCACCAGACCCAGCTGCAGAACCCCGAGTTCAAAGCTACCGCGTACAACCTGTTGGCCTTCATAAAACACCACAGAGGCCAAGGCGAGGAGGCGCTGCAGTGCCTGCGGCAAGCCGAAGACTTAATCCGGGAGCAGCACCCGGACCAAGCAGAAATCCGAAGCCTCGTCACCTGGGGCAACTACGCCTGGGTCTACTATGGCATGGGCAGGCTCTCCGAAGCTCAGGCCTACCTGGACAAGGTCAGAGAGGCGTGCAAGAAGTTTTCCAGCCCCTACAGGATGGAGAGTCCCGAGCTGGACTGTGAAGAAGGCTGGTCGCGGCTGAAGTGTGGAATGAAGCACGCCGAAAGGGCGAAGGCGTGTTTTGAGAAGTGTCTGGAAAAGTGCCCGAAGCACCCGGAGTTCACCTCAGGACTGGCCATCTGCAGCTACCGGCTGGATGGGTGGCCAGCAGCGCCCAAGAATCCCGTGGATGCGCTGAGGCGAGCCATTCGGCTCAATCCTGACAACCAGTACATTAAGGTCCTCCTGGCTCTGAAACTGCAGAAGATGAACGAGGACGGGGAAGCAGGGAGGTTGGTGGAAGAGGCGGTGGAGAAAGCCCCCTGTGCCATAGATGTGCTTCGAGGGGCCGCAATGCTGCATCGGAAAAACAATGACGTGGACAAAGCCATCGAACTGCTCACAAGGGCTGTCGAATGCTCGCCGAACAACGCCTACCTGCATTGCCACCTTGGGGTGTGCTATAGGGCCAAAGTCCTCGAGTATGAGAAGAGAGGCCAGCGGGGCAGGTATGGGGAGGGAGAGGACTTCCAGGCACTGATCAGACGCGCCGTGGGTCATTTGAAGAGAGCTGACGAGCTCAACGGAAATCTCGCCAATGTCGGCTCCTTTCTTGCCTGCCTCCACCTGCAGGCGGGTCAGTACGAAGAAGCAGAATATTACTTCCAGAGAGAATTCAGCAAAGAGCTCACGGCCGTAGACCGGCAAGTGCTCCATCTCCGATATGGCAACTTTCAGTGGTTTCAAATGAAGTGTGAAAGCAAGGCCATCCACCACTTTATGGAGGGAGTGAAAATCAACCAGGACCCAAAGGCGACGGGAAAGATGGCAAACAAACTGCGAGGTATTGCCAAAACCAGGCTTTCCAGAAACAGAGACGATCCCGAGGCTTTGCGAATCTTGGCATGTCTGCAGGAGCTGGATGGGAAAAGGCAGCCAGCAGAGGCAAACTCTGAGAGGGCGGTCAACTCCGGACGCCTCAGCCCTTCAACATCTTTAGCGGAGGAATGAGGAATCGGGGAGTGGCACCCATAGGGCTTACTCCTGGGAGGGAGGCAAAACCCCTCCTCGAAGTTGCTATCAAAATATTTAACTACAAGTGGGGCATAGGCATGGACTGAGAGAGTGGCCACGGTACTGGATTGGGTTGAGTTGTGCAGGGAATTCCAGAAGAGGGACTAAATTGGTTGAGGGGTTGGGGAGGAAGGACTTAAGGTCTGGTGGCTTGGTAAAGGGGCCATTTTCCAATTGACATCAGTTACACTAGTCCATTTTTGCAGTACTTTTCCATCACTGGTGTCATTTGAGATCCGTTACAGGAATGTTCTAGGTTCATCCAAAGGCTGGGGTTCCAAAGCTTAGATAGGACTGGGTGTATGTTCTCTCTCTCTCTCTCTCTCCCCCCCCCCCACCCCCCCTCCTGCCTTCTTTCTCCCCTGCCCTAGGTTATCCTTAGTCTAGATTGCCCTACATGACAGCAGTTCAATCATCCTATTAGCTGAGGTGGGATCATAGTCTGAAAACTAGAGAGCAGAGAATAAGTCAAATCCAGAAGGGACATATCTCTGAGAAGTACTGGGGTCAGTCAATCATACTATAGCAGTTTGAGAGGCTCTTGGGGGGAGATTTTGCCTTCACTCTGCTGAAGAATACAACATGTGAAGAATTTTTTAAAAAAAGGATCTGGCCCTGGTCAGTGTGATATCATTCCATGCACTGAACATTGCCGGTTTGATTCCCCGTCAGGACACTTGCCCAGGTTTCTGGCTTGATCCCTGGTAGGGGCATGAAAGAGGGAGCCAGTTGCTGTTACACTCTCATATCGATGTTCCTCTCCAAACAAACAAACAAACAAACAAACTACTTTTTAAAAAAAGGATTCTGTATAGTATGCTGGAAACCAAAATAATACCTTTCTTTAAAATTAAATTCTCACCCATAGGGATAGGAATAGGTTAGGCAAGAGAGAGGAATGCTGGTTTGTCATTGTAGATTGTAATCATATGGAGAAATTTTCATTTCCTTAGCCACTATTAGGAAAATTTATTTGCTTTGTTGTTGTTTTTTAAATGCTTTGATGACCCCCAGGTTCAAAATGATAGGAAAGCAGGAGAACAGGGAATTATTTGGTGGCTAAGGAGCTAGTGAAAGGTCTTGGGAAATTACATCAGTAAAGGAAGGGTTCCCCACCGTTAGAAATGTAAATTTGGTGATATAAAATAAAAGTCCTTTTAACCCTGAAAATTTTTATGAAAACACCCAAATTAATGGTATGTTTGAAGCAATTGGAATTTTCTAGGTAGATACTGAATAGCCTGCAAGGTCAAGTTTTGTGTGACCCAAAACAGAGACTGCTGACCAAGCACGAGACCATCAGTTATTCTCTGGGTTACAAAATGTTTGTTGGAATTCCTTCAAATTTAAAAGATGGTTATCTGGGGTTAGCGGGTGGGGATAGAAGAGATGCTGTTTAATGGTACAAGCTTGCAACTAATAGATAAAGAAGTTCTGGAAATCTAATGCACAGTACAGTGAATATAGACAATAATATTGTGTTATAATCATCAACCTTGTTAAGACACTAGATCTTAATTATTACCACCATAAAATATGTCAAACAAATGAAATCATTTTACATATAGAAATGTATCAAGTCAACAGGCTGTAAACCTTAAACAGACACAATGTTATATGTCAAATATGTTTCAATAAAATTAAGTCTATATTAACATGTTTGTCTAGCAATTAAAACATTATATGTAAATCAAGGTTCTTTTTCTATTAAAATTTCCAACTATGCCAAGACCGGTTTGGCTCAGTGGATAGAGTATCGGCTTGCGGACTGAAAGGTCCCAGGTTCGATTCTGGTTGGGGGCATGTACCTTGCTTGCGGGCACATCTTCACTGTGGGACGTGCAGGAGGTGGCTGATTGATGTCTCTCTCTCATCGATGTTTCTGACTATCTTTCTCCCTTTCTGTAAAAAATCAATAAAATATATTTTTAAAAAATTTTCCAACTACTATAACAATGGCTTTTGTATTATTTTCTGTTTCAGAAATGACGTTGTGTGCCCTGAGACCATCCGTATGCACAGTATGGATTCCTGAAAAAAAAAGTCAGATTTAATTAATACATAATGTATATGTGATGGGACATAAAGGGGTGTTGTGGTTTTTCTGAAAGTTTGGTGTACTGCACCGCTTCCAGACTCGGCTACACTGGGTATGAACTAGCTCCAATAGCCTAGGCTGCTCTCACATCAGTCACTGAAAAGAACATTTCCCCCCGCTACAGCTTTCTTCAAAGGGTCCAGGACTTCAGCTTATACCCTGATACTCACCACCATGCACCCCCATGCACACAAATGTCTGCTCCTAACACAGTTGGGGTGTGGGGAGGGGGTGCAGTAACTGCTTCTATCCACATTCTCTCTCCTTGTCTGACTCCATTATGAGAAATGAGGAGGTGCCCCTGAAGCTGTGTTAGGCCCCACCCTGGAGGCATTCTCAAAGGCATAATAAGTAAAGCAGAGTTTTTCTTGGTAAGTAAAGAATACAAAGAAACACGAAGCCCTGCGTCTCTCCTGTTTTTCAAGGGGCCTCTCTGGTGGAAAACATGATTCATGCCAGCTGCCAAGGGAAACTCTTCCCATTGAACGGAATTGGACAGGTGTATGTCCCAAGGGAAGGTTAGCTCACTTCGCCTGAGGAACTGCTTATTGGATCTGGTGCCTGGGGAAGGAAGCTGGGCATGTTCTGTTGGCCTTGAGTGAAGGCCATGGGCACCTCCAGTGTGCTAAAGAAGGCACACCAGGCGTATGCATGTGTGTGGCTCAAGGATGTCATACCACCAGGAACAGAACCCTAAAAGGAATGAAGTGGAAAAGGTAAGCAAGAGATGTATGACATATCACACTTAATCTCTACTTGAGGACTTAAAACTCACAGACATTTGGAAAACAATAAAGTACGTTTTGTATGTAACTATGTTTCCTGAAATGTCACTATCCAGGGAACAAATGGAGCCACATGAGTTGGAATGACTAGTAATTCCCTGGCTCTTCACCACATCTCCCGGTGCAGGACATGCCACTCTCCTCACAGGCTCACCCTGATAAATAACATGCCCCCAAAGGTGTGTCCTCGGTGCTGATGAGCTAGTCGGTCAGAATCAGCTATTGGCATGCTTCCAGCACCCACGGCCCTCAATGTCTTCTCGAAAAAGGGCTTCCACACAGCTCATCCTTCCCTGTGTTTGATTGCCACCCTGGGAGCACCGATAACCCCGCCAAAGATATTCTCAAGTGCCTCACACCCTCGAAGGAATGAGGAGAACCTCTCTCATCCTTATCTGGGTTCCAAGTCCCACTAATTGTTTCTCTGCCGCAGATTCCTCCGTGAAAAGTTTGTCATGCTTTCCCCGCAGAGCTCAGACACAGCCTGTGAAGGCAGCAGACCCGAGTCATGCTCCACACTCATCCTTCCCACCTTGTGTCAATTTAGTGGGGGGAAGTATAATCTGATAGATAGAGCACCTGAGTTCACCTGAAAAATAATCATATTATTTTGAAATTCTAAAATACATATTTGTATGGGAGCAGAGGGTTGAGTTTCTTACCTGGCAACAGAGAGTTAAGTTTTTTTTTTTCCCTAAGTTTCATTTCTCAGGCCAGTGCGCCTGCACACTCACTCTCATCCCCAACAAAGTGATGGAGGAGGTGATTCAGTGGCAGACAATGTATATTGTACCCGGCATGCAAGCACAACTGTTAAGCATGATCAGGCTGACTCCACCAGGAGCCAAGCCATCATCTCATCGCCTGACAACCAAGAACAAGGGTTGACATCTGCTGACCTTCAGGACTGCATGTGATCGCATTCTGTTGCCAGCCTCAGCCCAGGCCATGTTTCCTCTATAATCCTGTCCCCTGCACCTTTCTGTAAGACAGTTTGGGGATGCTTACAAGCCCCTTGTCTTCTTGGTTGGCTGGCCTTCTCAATAAATGCCTAATATGATTCAACCCTGCCTTCGTTATTGGACATTGCGACAGGCAGCCCGAATCCACCTGGCGGGTTTCCGGTAACAAACTGGCTTGCCCAGTCAGTGTCTGGAAGTGAGACAGCATTAGAGTCCTGAAGATAAACACGAACAAGACTATATTAGGACCCCTGCCATCTGCACAATCAACCTTAGGATCTCAGCCTGGGAAATGTGGGTTCCAACTGGAGACCATAAGCTCCTGTCTCCTGCCTCCCTGCCTCTACCATTTCCCCATCATTTACTTTGGGGAAAAGGCAGTAAGTTTGTGATAGGCAGTTAAACAGACAGGAGCTGAGCAGGGACAATGGGCCAGGTACAGAAGGTGACCGGGGTGGAAAGCCCTGGGTGCCTAGCAAAGGACAATTGTAGGGTGGGACTTTATCCGAGGGTGACCTTTCCTCCCTTAGTAAACCCCCTGGTCCTGCGGTTTGAACCATCTGACCTTTCCTCATCTAGGTCTCAGTCATATTTCAGCTCCAGGCCCAGATAAGCAACAAAACTAGTCACAGCTGACCTCAGGGCCAGCTGCATTGAATACTAACCCCCTGCCCTGGTGCCAGCCAACCCATCAGTGGAGAGAGACCAACCCCTGAAAGGATACACCTGGAAAGCTGCTAAATATTCTATCAAGATCTTTCCCCGGGGTCTCCCCTAAAATCTCCACCCTTAAAGTCCGTAGGAAGGAGGACTCAGTGCGCTCTCCCTTCTGGGAGCATGCCTGGAGGCTCTGCCTTGCCCTTTCCCTCTCCCCAAGTCCCCCTCTTCCTGGGCGTATTACCATTACCTTCCTCACTCCCAAGCTCCTGGGGCCCTTCCTTTGCTTCCATAACTTACTTCCTCAGCACACCTCTTCTATGAATTACTTCTTCTATCTCTGAAACTTTCTAAATAAATGTTCTCTTATAGTTGGAGTCTTGGCTCTGAATTCTGTCCTAGCCAGAACTCAGGTACAGAGGTTGCTGACCTGAGGTCCAGTCTGACTCCATGGGACTAACACCCAGAGCTATTCCCGCTGCCTACAACAACTTGGTTGGATGAATTAGAAATTTTCCTTATGATTGACAGTGTTACTGTGTTATTGCTGGTAATCTACACCTTATTGGGAGGCTGCCAGGGGCGGGGGTCATTGACTAAAATTCTTAATGTAAAATGGTGCAGCAACTTTGGAAAACAATTTGGCACTTCCTCGAACTGTTAATGCATCGCCGTACAACCCAGCAATTCCATACCTGAATATGTACCCAATATAAATGAAAACATACGCTCACATAAACCTGTACCTGAATGCTCAGAGTAGCATTATTCATAATAGCCAAGAAGTAGATCCATCAACTGAGAAACTGATAAAAAGGTATATCCTTACATGGGAATGATATTTGGCAATAAAAATAAATTAAATACTTCCTGATACATGCTACAACATAGATGGACCTTGAAAACAGTATGCTAAGTGAAAGAAGCCAGTCACAAAAGGTCACACACTGTATGATTCTTTTTATTTTATTTATTTAGTTAGCTATTTTTAATCCTCACCCAAGAATATTTTTCCATTGATTTTCAGAGAGAGTGAAAGAGAGAGGGAAAGGCAGAGAGAAACATCAATGTGAGAGAACACATTGATTGGTTGCCTCCTGCGTGGGCCCTGACCAGAACTTGGGCCAGGGAGGTACATGCCCTTGACTGGAACCAAACCCAGGACCCTTTGGTCCACAGGTCTTCTATCCACTGAGCCAAACCAGCTAGGGCTGTATAATTCTTTTTTTTTTTTAAATATATTTTTATTGATTTCAGAGAGGAAGAGAGAGAGAGATAGAAACATCAATGATGAAAGAAACTCATTGATTGGCTGCCTCCTGCGTGCCCCCTACTGGGATTGAACCCAGGCATGTGCCCTTTTAGACTACAGGCTGACACTCTATCCACCGAGCCAAACTGGCTAGGGGTGTATGAATCTTTTTATATGAAATGTCCAGAGTAAGCAAATAGAGAACCAGAAAGTAGATTAGTGGTTGCTGAGGACTGGGAGGGAGAGTAGGATTAAAGATAACAACAAATGGGGTGTGGAGTTTCTTTGGGGTTAATAAGAATATTCTAAAATTGACTGTTCCCTGGCTGGGTTGCCTAGTTAGTTTGAATGTTGTCTCCTTGGGCCAAGGTTTCTCATTCAATCCCAGGTCAGGTCAATAAAAATTCAACCAATGAATGTATAAGTGGAACAGCAAATCAATATTTCTCTCGCTGTTTCCCCCATTCCTCTCTCTCTCAAATCAATAAGAAATTAAAAATAATAAAATTTAAAAATGTATTGTGATGATGGTTGCACAGCACTGTGAAATGCTAAAATTATTGAATTTTATACTTTAAATGGTATGTGAATTACGTTTTAATTGCACTTAAAAATGAGTAAAGCAAGCAATCGTTTTTTCAACCGCCTGTTTTTAAGCTCTGCGTTTGCTTGCATTGTCTTGTTCCTATCTAAATTCTTTTAGGGAGTTAAAGGAGAGGTCAAAGCTTTTCTTGAGTTTGCTGGGTCTTTGTTGTCTTCATCTCAAAACAGCCCACAGGCCAAAGTGGCACATTTTGAGGTGGTTCATTATGAACCCCTTCAGAAATTTTATAAAAATAAAAAATATGTGTCTTAAGGTAGTATTCCTCCTTCAGAGCTCAAAGAATAAATACAGGCATGTCAATTTATCAGCTAAACTAGCCAGCCACTACACAATATCGTATGTTACTACTTCCCACTTCACAGCTGGGAAAACTGAACTATTATCTCAGACTACTCAGAGATTTAAACTGTCCAAGGTTCTCTCCAGGGCTTGGCTTTCAGTCTGGGGCAAAACAGAAGATTAGGGCGCGGTGGTGTGATTTCATGACTAATCCAAGTGCTAGTAAACTGAACAAACAGAACTAAATCCAGGTCTCCAAGTGCACATTGTCACCCACAGATAAAGTGAATGAAACTGCTTTTTAGAAAATATTTCTGGAATAATCATGTGGTCCCAGAAATAAATAATAAAATTATTTGGAGCAGAGCAAGGACAATGGGCCAGGTACAGGGATCTTGAGTGAAGACCATGGGCACCTCCAGTATGCTAAAGAAGGTACACCAGGTGTATGCATGTGTGTCTGAATCTCCTACAGACTATTAAAAATGCAGTTTCTTGGGACCCACCCCAGGGAGTGTGAGTGGAATTGAAACAATGTACTTTGACTGAGTATAGCACAACTCATCAAACCTGTTTTATTTTCCTCTTCCTGATGTGAAATCATTTTCACTTTCCACTTCCTCTTCCCTCTCTTAAAGACAATCTCTTAAAAACGGGGAGCAAGCAACCGCTCAAGCCTCCCCCGCCCGCCCAGGCCCCCACTTCCTCTTTAAAAAGCTCCTTCAGCATTTATTTGCCACAGACAAGGAAGATTTCCGAAGAGCCCATCATCAGCTTGGACCCACCTTTTGAGACCTGCAGAGAAGCGTTTGCAGTCTTGAGGTTAGTGAGATAACAATGCATAGGTACCATTGACCTTGAATGCAAAACAGCGTTTCTCAGGTTCAGACAAGGTCCTGTGTTGTCCTCTTACTTAGGGACTAAACCTGCCGTCATGAGCCTCACACTTTTTATGTCCAGGGCTTTTTCTGGAGTAGAAACTCAGCTCTCTAAACTTCTAGAACTGTTCCTTGGAACAGCTGGTGGAGCTGGGAGCTGGGTGAGGGAGGTTTGGCAGGAGTGGTTAGATCCACTCAGGCATAAAGTTTGCTGACTCAGTGGCAGAACTAAGGAGTTCCTCTTTATGGAGTTTTGTTGTCCTCCTTTGAAGTATCTAAGGCCTTCTTGTTTTCTTTTCAGCAGACATTATTAAAATGGAATCGGTAGTCCAAACCTAACTCACGTTGAAAGGAATTTTACTCTGAAAGTTTGATCACTTCAAGATGAGAATTCTTACAAATGGCCATTTATTTTTCCCATCTCTTACATGATAACAAACCAAAGGCTTAGAGTTGATTTTTATTGCTGTGATGACAGCTGAAAATCATTTCTCTTCAAAACATAATGGCCTAACCTCTTGTCTAATACTGATCTAATTTCTCGTGGTAGAGAGCAGAGGCATGGTTGCCAGGGCATGGAGGCAGGTGGGGCTGGAATCCACTGGGAAGGCACACGGGAAACTGAAGACCATGCAGAGAGTCTACCAGGAGTTACTGCTGGTGGTTACTTGGGTCTACACATTTGGCAAAACACATGGAACTGTCCACTTTCAATGGGTGCATTTTCTTGTAGGTAAAGTATAACCTTAGCACACGATTTCAAAAAGTTGGAGCTCTGCCATCACACCAAACCTCAGAAGAGAGAGGACAGAGAAAAAGAAGCCTTTCCCATCAAACAGCTGTGGGAGGGATTGGTTGTCAGGGGAGGAAGGATCCAAGTGACCACTCAGGCAGTGAGGGGAAAGGAAGGCCCAAGGGCTCCCAAATCCTCTGCAGTGGGGGGGTGGGGGGGTGGGGGGGAGAGTAAGAGGAATTCACTGCCAAGTGCCTTGGGTCACCTTTTTCTATAGAATGGGCTCCTGGCCATGAGTCTTATTAACTGTACCTGCATGAGTAAGGTTGACCAGAAAACCTGTCCAAGAAGTTTTTGGCAGTGACCTGTGTTTGGGGGTGTCTAGAGCACTGACCTGAGGAAGTCTGACAGGGTCATGCTGGAGTATGCTGGACTGAAGCCCACACCACCGTGTTGTGTTCTCAGAGGCTGTGTGGGCCACTGGAGTTAGGTGCTCCTCCCCAGCAGTGCTAAACATTGTCAAAGGGAGAGCCATATGGGGAAACACCCAGCACCTGTTAGCTGACTCATGGGTGCCCTCCTCTGTCCCATCCACTGAGAAACTCTGTGGCCTCTTCACCCCCACAAAACCCACTTAAAAATTGTAGCACTAATTTACCAGTAATCACAGTTGTAACAGTTTCTACATGATCAGTAGTAGGTAGTGCCTGTTATGTGCTTGATATGCATTATCTCCTATCATCTTTCCCATAGCTTGAGGCAGGAAGAACTGTTATGTTTTTATTAGCCTCATTTCCTAGGCGAGTAAGACGGGGTTCAGAGGGCAAATTACTTACCCAAGAGTTTACATACAGTAAGGTCATTACCCAGGTGCCAAAATCCAGTGCCAAGCATTTCCCAGCTCTGGACACAAAGGCCAAAAGGGTGAAATGTATTAATGCTTTCAGTTATGCTCATGGTAGAGAGAAGGGGCAGGGACTGGGAGGACTAGGCCCTCAAGGTACCTATTTGGAGGGTGAGGACCACTCTTTGAGGGCGACTCACTCCTTAGATGAAAGTAAGAATGGATCTCCCCATGGCATAGTTTTTTTATAATTTGGATGGAAGAAAAAAGCCGATTCATTCTAAGCCATTTTAAAAGTAAAGAAATGAGGCTCAAGATACATCCCAGAGCTGATCCAAGAGATACCCTAAACCCAGGTGTCCTGTGTTTACCTTCCTCTCTTCTAGATTGTCTGATTCACTACTTTATCTCCTGCAAGTAAACAGGAAAACTGCTTTTCCAAACACCTCTGGGGTCGTGTTTCTCCACAGGTGGTACAGGGACTCCTGCAATGGAACAGAAGGAGTCCACTAGCCCGGCACTCGCAGAGCCAAACACTGGACGCCAAGAACCGCAGGGGAGAAATACTGGCCATTTTATGATGAATGGTGAACAGGAGAACAGGAAGCTTTTGAGCAAAAGCCCTAACTCCCAGATGGTGTGTAGGTGACGACAGATTATACAGGGCAAAATCCCAAGACACTACGGGTTAGGGGGAGCCCCTTGGTCGGAGGTGAGGTAAGGGTAATGAGTCATTTCTTCAGGCCTGAGGACAGCTCTGAGATCCCTCTGCCTGGACTCCTGGGAAAGTAGCCAGAGGGCCATCCCTTCTTAGGGCTCAGGAGCTGAAACATAACTAAGGTCAAGATAAGATGCCAGAGGTCCCACACTGTGATCATCAGTCAGCTTTGGGCTTCTGTCTTCTGCTACGTCAGGGGGATTCCCTGGGGGGACAGGCTCATTTCTGAGGGGTGTGCCTCTAAAGAGAGAGATGATTTCTAGAATTAGGATTTAGAGTTAAATTTAACCAAAGTCCTAAAGACCCCTGGGTTTCACTCCTGCCACAATAAATCCAGGGAGCGCGTTAGAATGCAGATTCCCGAGCCCCAGCCCACCCCCAGGTTGGATCAGGTCTCTGGGAGGAGGGCATGGGACCTGCGAGCCACCTCCAGTGCCTTTCCCGGGCGCTCAGACACAGTTTCCGAGCCCGAGGAGAGCAATATTCCCGGGGCGAGAGTGAGCTCAGCGCTGGGGCCTTAGTTTCATTTCTCCTCCCGGCCCGGGAATCCTGCGGGGCACCGCATCAGTTTCAGTTTCCATTTCCTCTCCATAAAAGCACAGGCCTCCTCGGGGCCAGAGCCGCGGCTTGGGAACCTCGTCAGCGCTTGCTTGCGGTCCACGAGCAGAGCCGAGCGTCAGCCGGGACCCCCGCTCCTCGGAGTCCCAGGGACATCGCCAGCATGAGGTAAGGATGCCTGGCTGTCACCCACGCCGTGCTGGCTGCAGCCCCCAGGAGCCCCCCGATCCGGGTGCGCTTGCAGGTTAAAGATGCGTTGCTCTTCACTCGATCAGGAGCCTCTCTGACCTGCTCATGCCTTTTTCTTTCTGTGGCTCTGTCTGTTGAACGGAGTCGGACAGCCGGGAGGGAGGTGCTGCTCGCAGGAGCGCGGGCGGCTGGCCGCAGGGCAAGGGCTGGAGTTTCCTGACCGAGCCCCGAGCGAGAACCTCCTCCGCTCCCTCCAGGCAAAGTCTGGGCGCTGGGAGGGGCCCTGGGAGGGACAGCGGCGGTCCTGGTCCCTCTGGGGTGTCTTAGATTTTGTCAGACTTAACCGGCGGTTTGTGAGCTCGGCGGTTTGTGAGCTCGGTGGTGGTGATGCTTTTTTTTTTTTTAATAATATATTTTATTGATTTTTTACAGAGAGGAAGGGAGAGGGATAGAGAGTTAGAAACATCGATGAGAGAGAGAGAGAGACATCGATCAGCCGCCTTCTGCGCACCCCCTGCTGGGGATGTGCCCGCAACCAGGATACATGCCCTTGACCGGAATCGAACCTGGGACCTTTCAGTCCGCAGGCCAACGCTCTATCCACTGAGCCAAACCGGTTTCGGCAAAGTGGTGGTGCTTTTTAAAGTATGCTTGCTTCTCGGCAGATGTGGTAATGACTTAATTCAGCACTGCAAAACTACCATCTAGAATGAGGTCGCTTCCACCTCACAGTTGGCTCTTTCAGAATTGAGGAACGTGTCTCCTTAGAGAACTGCCAGGTCCGTCCTTTGAGCAGGGGGAGAGAGTAGCCAGTTCCTGCTGTGCTGCAGCTCCGGGTACAATGAAGCCGAGTGCTTGCCCTGTTCCGATGCAAATGACTGGGCCCTGCATCCTGAATTCCTAAGCAGACTTAAAGCCTGGGGAGGGGGGAGGGGGGAAAGAGTACATACTTAAAGAGGACCACAGGTACCGCCCCAGGCACTCTCAATGCTCCCTGCCCAGAAGGTGTGTAAAGGGATTGGAGGAAGCCCAAGGTGGGTGGCCAGTGGGGGTGTGGGAAGGGTGTTGCCATAAAGCCAGGCTTGCCTGTTTAAGGGCTCTTTTAGGGATGAGAACCTGGTGACTGGAAATCACTCTCGAAAAGTGATTGGGCCCTTGCTGCTCACCCTGTGGTCTGAATCCAACACCCCCCTGAAAGGTGGTTATAAAGGCAGCAGTGAAAGGAAATGAACTCCCTTCCATCTTGTCCTGTAGGGCTGGGACCCCCTGCCTAAACCCCCTCCCTTTTTTGGGAGGGGCCACAGGTGTGCCAGCAATGTCCTAGCTTCCCCGCCTACCACCCAAATAGACCAATGAAGCTCCAGCAACACAGCGAGGGTCCTAATAAGGCTTAAACCACAGAAAGACCCTAATTCAAGTGACCAATCTCTGTAACGTCACTTTCCTAAGCCCCCTAATTATCCTACCCCGTAAAACTCATTGTTCCCACCCGGCTCGCTCTCTCGCCTCGCTGCTGCGCCAGAAAGAGGCTGAGAGCCAAACCCGGGTTCGAATAAAGACTCTTTGCTTTTGCATCGGAAAAGGCTCCTTAGTGATGGATTATTGGGGACCCCGAACTCTGGGCATAACAGCAGCATGGACCTGCTGGACTCAGAAGTGCATTTCAACCAGGTCCTCCAGTGATGTGGTCCATGTGCAAGTGGGAGAAGCCCTGCTATGGACAGTCCCTTGGCTCGCTTTTTGAAGAGATGGGCTCCTTGGGTTGTGCCTGTTTCTGACTAAATAACCGGCCATGCGTTCTGCCTGTCCCTTCACAGCGTCAGTCCCTGTACAAGCTGCCTCGGAGTTTCTCTGGAAACTCCCACTCTGACCATTTAAACAGGGCCTCTTTCAGGGAATTTCAAGAGTCGAGTCTAGTCAGCAGGCCTTGGAAGGAGAAGAGGCGTCTTCACTGGGGTGTGTGGGTAGCACCAATAGGCTGTCTGTCACCATCCAGGTAGGGGAGCAGGAGGAGGAGGAAAGACTGTAAATGGGTTGATTCTGGGTGTTTCCTAAGGAGTTGCAGTGCTGCCTTTATCTGCTTTGGTCAGCAAAACCACAAGGCTGCCCTTGGAGACCATGAGAAATCTCTTCCTGGACTAGAGGGACTCCTCCTCCCCAATGTTTTCTATAGATACATAGTCTCCAGGGAGGAAGGCCATTCAACTCCCATGTTTCACTTGAACGGAGACATTCTCTTTGTCAAGTTACTGCAGCCATCATTCTACCTGCTTGCTTGTCCTCCCTTCAAATGTCTGATTTAATTGTTGTTCAGTAACTTACTGAATTTTATACGTATAAATATAAAGAGTATTTAGAGCAACTTTCAAATACACATGATAGAAATTAATAAGTGGGGAAAGCTTGGCAAATGGAGTGTTGGTTTTTAGAAAGGCAATAGTGTTTTAATTAAATCAGAATTATCTTCAAATGTTTTATTTGTATCTACTCAGTTAAATAGGTTAATGGTATCCTAAGTGTGAATTACATAGGAACATATAAACATGTCAATTAACAAATAACAAATATATAATGAAAATTTGAAGGTGAAAAAAAGCAGAGAATATTCATTCTCTCTGGGATCTGGGCTGTCGGGCAGACTGCTTCAACTAGACTAGTAGGAACCCAGCTTTCAGGGGACCTGTGTGACTGTAGGGAAGTGGTAGAGAAGAAGAAGGGAAAAGGGTAAATCACACAGCATGGTGGCAAACATTCCCTGGGTTTTCGTTCTTTTCAAGGCTCCTTCTAACCTGACTGTGAGCTCCTAGGGGCAGAGACAGCCAGGATAACCTTTATTTTTCTCAGTATGCCCCGAAGCTCACAAAGTGACACAAAAAGGTAGCCCTTTAGAAGGTCATCGGATGGCTAAATAAAACTCACTCCTCAGAGTGTGTGTGGACTGAGCCCTGACTTAGTGACTGAGCAGCACAAGAGAGGTCCCAGCTCCTCTCACCATAGGTTTCGCCTCTCATCCACCTTACCCGACCTCCTGTATATCTGTTCATGTAGTGGAAGGGATATGCTTTGTGGGTTTTTACCCAGACCTTAGCTACAGACAGATGAGTCCAGGAAGCAAGAGCAAAGGACCTGCTCTTCTGTCTGGGAAAACTTAGGGATATGTAGAGTCAGAGTCCTCCAGAAAAACAGAACCCATAAGAGACACATAGATATGCTGCAGGTTGATGTCAAGCCCAAGCCACAAAGCTGGAAAGAGGAAGCAAGTACAGTATTTGCTAAAGGTTGTTCCAGGCTCTTCTGTGTTTTGCTGGCCAAGAAGTAAAGTGTTTTGAGCACCACAATGGAGGACATTCAGCCAGGCAGAACCCAGACTTCACTGAAGGCTTGTCTTTGGCTTGCACTTGAAGGTGAATGGAGGACAGAGAATTCTTGGCTGTTCTACCATCAGCTCTGCCGTGCACTGTGCCATCAACTTTCCTTAGATCAAAAGCAGGCAGATACAAGTAATGGGCTCACAGCATTTGACCTCAAGTTGTTTCTAAGTTATTTTGTACATTTTCAGCTGAGAAACCAAACTGGATCTTCATCATTAAGCCCATTTCTTGCAAGGGAAGAGGCTTTATATAATTGGATGTTTTGCTTTTCCTCTTTGAGAATTTTAACCCTCTTTTCTATTATTTCTACCTAATTTGTAAACATTTGTTTTCTTACCTGCCTTTTAAAGTATGACTCTTATTTTTTTTTTTAATAAAGATTCTCACCTATGCTGGTATTGTTATACCCCCATCTTACAAAGGACGCCTCAAGAAGTCGAATTGTGGAGTCATTTATTGAAGGCCAGCGACATACGAGGGGCTAAAGCCCTCCAGACATCGAAGCCCCAAACAGCTTGCCACATCTGGCTTATATTGGCAGAATATCACAAAAGTATCGATTACATCTTTGAGTCTGGAATGAGGGATCTGTTTTGTGAAAAGCATTTTACAGAAGCAAAATTGAGCAAGTTAGTTATCTAAAGTATCTACGAATCACTGAATCAACAGAAACACATTATCTGGGACCACCGGGGGAATTTAGAATAATGGTGCTGTCCTGGTTTCGGGACCACTGAGTCAACCGAAGCTCAGTTATCTGTAGCTACTGAGACAATTTGGGATTGAGCTGTCCTGGTTCCCAGAAAAATGTGCTTCGATGACCAGTGAGATTCCAATCAATGGGATATTCAAACCATCATGGATGGAGTATTGGGTTAGCATACATAAGTTCAAAAAAGTCAAAATAACTATTGTTTTAGCAAACAAATAAGTACAGAATCCAAACAGCAGTTTCCACCTGAGATGATTGCCTCCATACTTCATTATACATACATACATACATATATATGTATACATATGTGTGTATACAGAGTGGGGCAAAAATAGATTGACAAGTGAGTATGCAAAACATGGTTTATTCTTATATTATCTTTACCAGTTATTGTATTATTTTCCATAGGAACAACTGTAAACCTACTTTTACCCCTACCCTGTACATATATATGTAAATAAACTAGAGAGAGAGATTTATTATGAGGAATCGGCTCACATAATTATGGAGGCTGAGACATGCTGGGATGCAGTCTGCAGACACAGAAAAGCCAGTGGGATAAGTCCCAGCCGGAGGGGATGTTCCAGTTCAACCAGGGAGGGCATATTCACCCTTCCTCGGCCCCACCCCCCAGGCCCACAATAGGTTGGATATTGTGGAGGGCAATTTACTATTCTCAGTCTGCTGAGGCAAATTCTAGGCTCTTTTGAGAACACAGTTATGCCCAGAACTGATGTTTAACTAAAGGTCTGGCAACCCATGGCCCAGTCAAGTTGACACACACAGTTAACCTGTGATTGCATCACACGGTGTGATGCTTGGCAGGTACACCGCAGAGTGACCGTATTTATTTTCTCCACAGCGAGGTCAACAAGAACTCTCTGGAGAAAATCCTTCCACAGCTGAAATGCCATTTCACATGGAAATTACTTAAAGATGAAAGTGTCTTCCATGATCTAGAAGATAGAGTGTGTAACCAGATTGAATTTTTAAATACTGAGTTCAAAGCTACAATGTACAACTTGTTGGCCTACATAAAACACCTAAATGGTCAGAACGAGGAGGCGCTGGAATGCTTGCGGCAAGCTGAAGAGTTAATCCAGCAGCAGCACCCGGACCAAGCAGAAATCCGAAGCCTGGTCACCTGGGGCAACTACGCCTGGGTCTACTATCACATGGACAGACTCTCTGAAGCTCAAGTCTATGTGGACAAGGTGAAGCAAGTGTGTGAGAAGTTTTCAAATCCTTACAGTATTGAGTGTCCTGAGCTTGACTCTGAGGAAGGGTGGACCCTGCTCCAGTGCGGAGCAAAGCAAAATGAAAGAGTGAAGGCGTACTTTGAGAAGGCTCTGGAAGAGAAACCCAACAACCCAGAATTCTCCACAGGGCTAGCAATCGCGATGTACCGTCTGGATGATAAGCCACCGAAGCAGTTCTGTGTCAGTGTTCTGAAGCAGGCCATTGAGCTCAACCCCGACAATCAGTATGTCAAAGTTCTCTTGGGCCTGAAATTGCAAAAGATAAATAAAGAAGCTGAAGGGGAGCCGCTGATAGAAGAGGCCCTGGAGAAAGCTCCTGGCCAAACAGATGTCCTCCGCAGTGCAGCCAAATTTTACCAAAAAAAAGGTGATCTAGACAAAGCAATTGAACTGTTTCTAAAGGCGTTGGAATCCTTGCCCAACAATGCCTACATCTATCGCCAGATTGCGTGCTGCTATCGGGCAAAAGAGAAACAAATTCAGAGCACAGAGGACTCTGAAGCTGGTGGGAATAGAGAGAAGATAGAAGAACTACGGAAATCTGCTATGGACTATTCGAATAAAGCTATTGAGAAGGGACTGAATCCTCTGTATGTGTACTCTGATCTCACTGAGCTGGAATCAGAAGAATGTTATCAGACAGCTTTCAATACAGCGGAGAGAAAACAACTACATCAGGGCTATTCCAACTTTCAGGAGCCAAATGGGAGCTCTGAAGATTCTCCTGTCCAGCATCATTTAAGCATAAAATCTGCGAGCGGAGCTGAAAGGCCGCTTCCACGGAATTCTTGGTATCTCCAAGGATTAACTCACAAGCTGAATGGAGATCTGCTTCAAGCATCGGAATGTTTTGAGAAGGAACTGGGCCACCTCCTGAGGAACAGCCCTTCTGGCATAAGCAGCTTTTTCCTGCCAGCAGAGGAGCTTGAAGGAGGCAGAGAAGAAGTGGGCCAGGGCGCAGGCAGCTCTACTGTCAGCAAGCTCTCTGCTCCCTTAGCTGACACAGAGGAGTAAAAAGAACAGAGAGGAGGAAACCAGGGATGGTGGTTGTGAGGGGGGGAAGGGTGGGAAGGCAGGAGTTTCCTCCCTCATCTGAGCTTGATGAGCGAGGTGGTCTTGTTTATGGCTTTCAGGTACATTTAGAGTTGTTTTCTCGTGTCTATCTCCCTTGTTCCATACCAGCCACACCCAGTTGTCTTGTAAATGTATGATTCCCAGGAACAGTGCTTCAGCCCTGGGAGATGTGATTATCTCAGTTGCACTCAGTTCACCATCCCCTAATTCTGCCCTTCTTGCCAAGGGTCATAGCTGGTAGATTGCCTACAGAATCTCACCTCCTCACCCCATTACTGTATAACCTTCTGGGCCTCCTAGAAGACTAGCTTTTGACTAACTCTGCAATATTCCTCCCATGTTGCATGTGACCTCAGCCATGTATGTGTGTGTGTGTATATATATATATATGTATTTTTGATAGTGATAACTATAGTAAATATGTATTGTTGCTAGTAATGCTACAATAAATGTCAAAATTTCTACTCAGGATAGAACTGTGTGGTTTGCATGTGTGACTACGAGTACTATTATTTCTCCATTTCTCTTGTTAGGGATGGTGGGTACTTACTACGGCTGTGCCACCCTATTCTCTACATGTCCATTTTAGCTCCTCCGTGGAACTAACACGCTCACCCCATAGCTAGCCCATCCTAGGGCTATGGGAATTCTGACTCTCACTGCAGCTCAGGAGCCAAACCCGCGCCCAGTGCCCAGTTAGCAGCTGCTGCTATAGGCCAGGGTTGCTGTGCACACAAGAATACCTTGGCAATTGCTTCCCTGCTAAATACCAGTTCACAGTCTTCTCCCCCCTCCCCCCAATCCCCACCATACACACACACAGGCACGCACACACACACACTCACTCACCGTGGTTATGGAGAAATACTGACTCCAATTTGAGATACTAAACAGAAGAGCTTTGATGTCCCTGCTAAATCATGTGGAAACTTACCTGTAACTGGGTCCTACCAGGGGAGAGACTCTTATCCCAGGTATGCCTAAGTGTTGACGCTATGTCCCTAGCCCACGTTCCATGGTTTGGGAACCTAAGAGCATGCCATTTGTGAAAGAAGAGTCTTACAAGGGGAATCCTCACAAGAAACTTGGCCAATCTTTGTCTGTCTTTCCTTTGCTCCACCAGATGGAGATAGCATTTCCTAATCATTGCAGCATTGTTTTTCCAGTGAAGGGTCTGAGAAGTCAGCAACAAAAATTCCCAAGACAGTTCATAGTCCGTTTTCACTAGAAGGATTCAGAAACCTCAACATAGAGTCATATTCACTGCTAAGATTTATGACAACAGAAAGATACAGAGCAAAATCAGCACAGGGAAAAGGTGCATGGGTCTAAGAATAATGAAAATGAGGCACACGTTTCCTGGAGTCTCTCCCAGTAGGACCATACAGCACCTGTTTGATTCCTCCAACATCAAATTATGACAACTCTTGTGAGCTTGTTAAAGACTCCATGGCTAATGGTTTCGTTAGAGACTAGTTACAAAAGGACCCTCTGCTTAGCATATAACAAAATCCCAGATTCCAAGAAGGAAAGCAGATGTCAGCGTTAACCAAATGATTTCTCACAAATAATAACCATGCTTCTTGGTTAGGGAATGGTGAGAACACTCCAAAAATCCAAGTTCCCGGATGCTAGTTAAGGGCCAATCTTGCAAGCAGGTCTTTCTAAGGTCATGGTCTCTGGCTTAATGCTTATCTGCATAGTCCATCCCCTTAATCCTTAGCCAAGGTGTCTTTGCCATCCAAGTGTTATTGGTAGGATCCCACATGAGAGGTAGGATCCTACTGATAATACTTACAGTATTGGCCTCAGTTATGCTCTTTAGGGATCCTGAATTTAGTTATCCTGCTAATTAATGAGGTCTGTTTTTTGTCAGGTCACTTCCTTGAGTTTCTTTTCTATCCTTTTTACCCAATACCAATAAACGAACATGGCTGCCTTCCATGATCATCAGGTACACACCTAAGAAGTACAATCTCAGAAGACACAGGTGGTGCCCTGGAAACAGAATTTACAATTGTTTAGTTGTTCCAAGCAGGACATACCTCAGTCAGGCAGTACAGGTTACTAGGCTCCTTCCACTGTAGGGCTGACTGTCCTGGTGTTTCAGCCTACTCTAAAAAAAAAAAAAAAAAAAAAACAGTCGAGTCCTTGGTTTTAGAGGGCCGGCCTGACAGTTCCAAACATTTGCTCATCCCTGATACCAGTTCATTTGCCTCATGAGTAAAGATGACATCTAAGGTTTTCTGGGTGGAATGTTCAGGAGCTGGCCCCCAACTGGCCACCCCATTGCTGTCCTCCATGTTCATTGGCTCAGCAGTCTGAATTCAAGCACTAGCTTACAACTAGTAAGTTGGAAAAGGTCAGATTTCCTTCAGAAAGGAAGGAAAGCTTCCAGGAATAATTCTGAAAAACAAAGATCATTATTGCCCTTCTCTACCTCTGTCCCTCCCTAAATGCTGAATTTTCCTTTTTCTTCACTGTTACAAATCAAAGTGCCTCATTCAACAATCATAACTTTTTTTTCAATTACCCCCCCCCCCCATTCTCTTTCACCCAGACCTTTCAACTTTGACAGGCTATTTGCAAGAGGGACAAAAGTGTTTTCACAGGAAAACATTTTATGCAATTTAACTAGAAAGAGGCATTGAATTTACAAATGAGTCAAAGTCCTGAATTAAAAATAAAAAATTCAAAATGGGTTTACATCACTCCTCACCTCTTCATCCTGATCATGTATGTGGTGAGCCTACAAAAGAGGGACTGTTTTCTGGGGTCATTTGCATTTACAATCAGACTATACACCTTACGAAGGTGTGCATACTAGGACAAAGGTGAGGGCCATGGAGTCTGGCTATCAGTCCATCCTCCCAGACCTCAACTATTGGGAAACGTTGAAAAGAGCAAGTCAACAACTTTGAGAGAGCCAGGAGAGGGGTCAAGAGTTCAGTCTGACCCCGAGGGAGTAGGAGAAGATGTTTGTTTCAGAGGACACATGACCTCCCTGTCATGTGTCCTCTCCCAACTTGCAGCCTTCAGCAAGAATCACTGGTCAGGCCCTAACGGGTTTGGCTCAGTGGATAGAGCTTCAGTCTGCAGATTGAAGGTCCCAGGTTCGATTCTGGCCAAGGGCACATGCCTGGGTTGTGGGCGCAATCCCCAGTAGGGAGCATGCAGGAGGCAGCTGATCAATGATATTTTTTCTCATCATTGATGTTTCTCTCCCTTTCCCTTCCTCTTTAAAATCAATGAAATATATTTAAAAAAAAAAATCACTGGTCAGCCCTAGCCAGTTTGGCTCAGTGGATAGAGCATTAGCCTGCAAACTGAAGGGTCCCAGGTTCGATTCTGGTCAAGGGGGCATGCCCAGGTTGCAAGCTCGATCCCCAGTAGAGGTTGTGCAAGAGGCAGCCAATCAATGATTCTCATCATTGATGTTTCTATCTCTCTCTTCCTCTCCCTTCCTGTCTGAAATCAATAAAAATATATTTTAAAAAAAGGCATCACTCATCAGCAATGCAACTAGTCTCTGTATCCTGAAGCCTATTGGAAAAAGCAGACACAGGATGAGCTCCCTGTCCGACCCGTCAGCCTGAAAACAAGACAGATTCTCCAAATAAACATCCCCTGGCACCTCCTCCCACCCCTCTCCCCCGCCCCAAAATCTGGCTCACCCCTCAGATTAAACACGCATTGGAATGCCACCCAGTCTCTCTCAAAATTTCACTGAGGTCAAGGATCTGGCCAACTATGACCCTCCATGACTCTCCTTGCCCACACCCAGCTCTTTCTAGCCTTGTTTACTCCACAGAAAACAAAAGCCCTTTTCTGACTAATCCTTGAGACATTTGCAGACCTTATGATCAGAGCCATCCTCCTATTGCCCTTCCCCTATTGCAGTAGTCACTCAACCTTATTGCAACAGTCGTTTTTTTCCCCATGTAATAAACTATCTTTAGAGCACTTTTAGGCTTATAAAAAATGCCTAAAAGTGCTCTAAAGTACAGTTCTAATATACAGCCTGCTCCACACTCTCACCCACTGTACAGTTCCCTCTAAGATTAACATCTTGCATTCTGTGGTATTACAGTTCCTACTGATGAACCAGTATTAATATACTATTACTAAAATCCGTTGTTCACATTGGGGTTCTTTTTTTTTTTTGTATTGTATGTAACATCATGTATGCACCATGACCTATCATAAGAAGGGTTTCACTGCCCTAAAAATGCCCTGTGTTCCACCTATTCACCCATTCCCCCCCCCCCCCTAACCCTCTGGCAACCACTGATCTTTTTTTCTATTTCTAGAATTTGGCCTTTTTCAGAATATCATATAATTAAAAATCATATGATATGTAGCCTTCTTACATGCAGTTCTTTCACTTAGCAATATACATTTAAGGTTTCTTCATATCTTTTTATGGCTTAATAGCTCATATATTTTTACTGCTGAATAATCCATTGTCTGGATGCTGACCCTTTGCTTATCCCTTCACCTACTGAAGGACATCTCCATTGCTTCCAATTTTGGCAATCTATATCCTATCTAATAAAAGAGCAATATGTCAATTGACCGTAGGTCTGCTACACCCACAAGACATGCCCACTGCCCATGCCCACCAGCCAATCAGAGTGAGTATGCAAATTAACCCAATCAAGATGGCTAGGCCACAGAGAGAGCAGGAGGGAGCTTGGATTGCCCCTGACCTCTGCGTAAGGCAAAAAAGTTTCAGTGGCTGTGTGAGCAGAAGGTGTGGTTCTGCTCCAGGCTACAAAGTTTCAGTTACAGAGGATAAATAAATCCCAGATATCAGGGCCTTTGCTTGGGTCGCCAGGGGGCGTGGCTGGCCTGCAAACCACCACAGGCCCCTTGCCCAGGCCACAAAATGACTGCCCCCATGTGGTCAAAAGATTCTGCCTCCATGTGGACACAAGATGGCCAGCAGGGGAGGGCAGTTGGCAGGGACCAGGCCTGCAAGGGAGGGCAGTTGGGGGTGGCCAAGTTTGCAGGGGAGGGCAGTTAGGGTGACCAGGCCCGCAGTGGAAGGAAGTTGAAGGTGACTGGGCCTTCAGGGAAGGTTAGCTGAGGGGGACCCAGGCCTGCAGGGGAGGGCAGTTAGGGGTGATCAGGCCTACAAGGGAGGGCAGTTAGGGGCAAACAGGCTGGCAAGGGAGCAGTTAAGCATCAATCATGCCAGCAGGGGCGTGGTTAGGGGAATCAGGAAGGCAGGCAGGTGAGCAGTTGGGAGCCAGCAGACCTGGATTGTGAGAAGGATGTCCGACTGCCCTTGGATCAGGCCGAAACGAGCAGTCGGACATCCCTTATGGGGTTTCAGGTTGGAGAGGGAGCAGGCTGGGCTGAAGGACACCACCCCATCCCCAGTGCTCAAATTTCATGCACTGGGCCTCTAGTATATATATATATATATATATATATATATATATATATATATATATATATATACATATAACCGAATATCAAAATAGATCAAATGGCAGAACAACCAAACCACCTGTCACTATGACGTGTGCTAAAATCCATTGTTCACATTGATGTTTCTCACAATGTTTGATTTTTGCTGACCACCAGGAGGAACATGGTGGGCATTGGCCATGGAGGGATGGTGGAGAAGGTGAGCAGGGGCACCAGACCAAGATGGGGTGCCCGTTACTGTCATTGGGACAAGTCTCTGGTGGTTACTGAAAATCCTTTGCTCCTGCGTGTCACAGTCCCACCAGGCGCTTGCACCAGCTGCCGGCACCCACACCTGCTGCTGGCACCAGAGCCACTGGTCCCACCCACTGCCAGCACCTGGCACTGGCCCCAATCACTCAGCGCCATTAGCAGGTGTGAGCAGTGGCTACTGTCCCCAGACACCCCTCAGGGCTTCTCCACCTCCTTCTGCTCCTGAGGGGCGATTGGGGCTGGCAGCTGCCTCTCACATTCAAAGCTGGCAACAGCCCCATTTGCACCCACTGCTAGGGGCGCTAGCCCTGATCCCTTGGCACTGTCAGTGGGTATGAATGGCAGCTGTCGGCCCCAATCACCCCTTAGGGCTCTTCTGCTATCTCTGCTCCTGAGGAGTGATTGGGGTAGCAGCCACTGCTCACACCACCTGACGGTCCCAGCCCCGTTTGCACCCATGGCTGGTGCTGGCCTCAATCGCTCCGTGCAGTCAGCAGGTGTGAGCGGAGTCAGTGTGTGAGAATGGTGGCAGGACCAGGGCTGCTGCCAGACAGGGAGCTGGGGCTGTGGTGGCAGAGGCAGGGCAGGAACGTGGAGGCTGGGCTGAGACCCGCCCCTGTGCCCACCACAGCCACTCAGCTCAGTTCCTTTCAAGGTGCACGAATTCGTGCTCTGGGCTCCCTAGTTATGAATAAAGCCGCTCCAAACATTTTTGTGCCTGTTTTGTGTGAACCTAAGTTTTCACCCCATTTGGGTAAATACCTGGGACACAGTTGCTGGATTGATAAGGGGATGTTTGTTTAGTTTTGTAACAAACTGACACACTGTCTTCCAAAGTGGCTGGACAATTCTGTATTCCCACCTGCATGAGTCTCCACATCCTCATCGGTACTTGGTGGTGTCAGTGTTATGGATTTTAGCTATTCTAATAGGTGTGCAGTGATACCTGACTGCTATTTTAATTTGCAACACCCCAAGAACATGTAAGGATATGCACCTTTTCATATGTTTATTTGCCATTTGTATGTTTTTTTGGTGCAGTGTCAATTAGGATCTTGTGCCCATTTTATTTTTTATTTATTATTATTATTTATTTATTTTAAATTAAATCTTTATTATTCAGATTATTACATTTGTTTTTCTTTTTTCTCCTCCATAGCTTCCCTCCACCCAGCTCCCACCCTTCCCTCTACCCTTACCTCCCTCCCATTGACCTCATCTATAGGTGTATGATTTTTGTCCAGTCTCTCTCTGTATATCCCTCACCCCTTTCCCCCTGAGAATTATCAGTCCACTCCCTTTCTATGCTCCTAATTCTATTATATTCACCAGTTTATTCTGTTGATCAAATTTTTAATTCACTTAATTTTTAGATTCACTTGTTGATAGATATGTATTTGTTGTTCATAATTTTTTGGCTTCTACCTTTTTCTTCTTCCTCTTCTAAAAGAGTACCTTTCAGCATTTCATATAATACTGGTTTGGAGTTGATGAACTCCTTTAGCTTTTTCTTCTCTGTGAAGCTCTTTATCTGCCCTTCAATTCTGAATGATAGCTTTGCTGGATAGATTATTCTTGGTTGTAGGTTCTTGCTATTCATCACGTTGAATATTTCTTGCCACTCCCGTCTGGCCTGCATCGTTTCTGTTGAGAAATCAGCTGACAGTCGTATGGGTGCTCCCTTGTAGGTAATGAACTGTTTTTCTCTTGCTGCTTTTAATATTCTCTCTTTGTCTTTTGCTCTTGGTATTTTAATTATGATGTGTCTTGGTGTGGTCCTCTTTGGATTCCTTTTATATGGGGTTCTGTGTGCTTCCTGGACTTGTAAGTCTATTTCTTTTACCAGATGTGGGAAGTTTTCAGTCATTATTTCTTCAAATAGGTTCTTAGTATCTTGCTCTCTCTCTTCCTCTGGCATCTCCATAATTCTGATGTTGGTATGCTTGAAGCTGTCCCAGAGGCTCCTTACATTATGTTCACATTTTTGGATTCTTTTCTCGCTTTTCCAGTTCAGTGTTTTCTGCTTCTTTATATTTCAAATTTTTGACTTGATTCTTGCCTTTCTCTAATCTGCTCTTAGGACTCTGTATAATATTTTTTATTTCAGTCAGTGCATGTTTAATTTCTAGTTGGCCCTTTTTCATCTCTAGTTGGACCTTTTCCATCTCAAGTTGGTCCTTTTTCATCTCTAGTTGGATCTTTTCCATCTCTAGTTGGTTCTTTTTCATCTCCTCTTGGGTCTCACTAACTTTATCCAACTTTTCTAGGATATTCTTAAAAAACCTTATAAGCGTGGTTTTGAACTCTATATCCAGTCGTTTGTTTTCCTCCATTTCTTTTGTTTGTGATCCCTTCCCTTGTCTCGGCATTTTCACTATGCCTGGATAACTTCTGTGTTGGATTCAGCCTTATATTTTTCCTTTTTTTAAAAAAATATATTTTATTGATTTTTTACAGAGAGCAAGGGAGAGAGATAGAAAGTCAGAAACATCGATGAGTGAGAGACATTGATCAGCCACCTCCTGCATGCCCCACAGTGGAGATGTCCCCGCAAGCAAGGTACATGCCCCCGACCGGAATCGAACCTGGGACCCTTCAGTCCACAGGCCAATGCTCTATCCTCTGAGCCAAACCAGTCTTGACTTGGATTCAGCCTTATGATACAAAATTGCAGAAGCCTCTCTGTTGAGCTTGGGATGGGTGGAGTCTCAGGGCTTAAGGGACCGCCTTGCCTTCCAGTCGGCTCCCCACTCCACAGCCCCTGAGTCTCACGTGACTGGGTAATCCCTGGAGCAGTCCCTGTGTATGCGAGTGCTCTCTCACAGTGCCTCTAGGCTGCTGCCCCTCAGACTCACCTGCACTCCGGGACCATATGAGTCTGGGTCCCCACGATTTCGCCCAAAACTGGGGTTACTGGAGTTAGAAGTGGCATAGTTGGAAGGGTCTGTCTCCCGCCCACTTGTGAAAGCCAGCGGCACAATCAGCAGTCGGTCCTCTGTGCTCAGTGCCGTGTGGGCCACCAGACTTCTAATCTTTTGCGACTCCCCTAAATTTCCATGCACTTCTCCTCTATCACAGTCCAAACTCCCCCTATATGAGTTTCGGCTGGATCTGGGGTTTAGTGTTGAAAGATAAGGGGTTCAATGCCTTTGAGAGTCTCCATCTCCCTCCCGCCAGAGAAAGCCAGCCAGGTACTCTGGCACCCGCTCTCTCCATTCGCGTTTCCATACCTCAGCTTTTGCAGCTCCTCTGGGTCTCTGTGAGCCCCTCTCTTTCATTCTTGTTGTAGAATTTCCACTCAGCCAGCTTTCCTATGGTTCTGGATGATGTCCGTTCTGTCTTTTAGTTGTAGTTTTGAAATTGTTGTGCGAGGCAGCAGTGTAGGTGTTTACTTATGCCGAAATCTTGGATTCTCCTCTCATGCCCATTTTAAAATTGTTTTTATTTTGTTTTCTTGTTTAAACAATTATTTGTGTATTCTGGATACAAGTCCTTTATCAGATATTTGTTGTGCATATATTTTCTCCCAGCCTGTTGCTTGTGTTTTTATTCTCTTAACAGTGTCTTTCACAAAGCAGAAGTTTTACTTTAAATAGAATCCAACTCATCAATAACGAAGTCCAATTTATCACCAGCTTTCATCAATGGTGCTTTTGGGTATTGGATCTAAAATCTTATAGCTAAATCCAAGGTCACTTTGATTTTATCCTCTGATATCTTCTTTGATCTAAGGTCTATAATCCATTTTGAGTTAATTTTTGTGAAGAGTATCTGTGTCTAGATTCTTGTTTTGTATTTAGTTATTCCAGCACAAAAGATTATCCTTTCTTCATTGAATTATTTTTGTCCCTTTGTCAAAAAGTCAGTTGTTTATGTTTGTGTGGGTCTATTTCTGGTCTCTCTATTCTGTTCTCTTGATCCATTTGTTTCTTCTTTGGCCAGTATCATACTGTCTTGATTATTGTAGCTCAATAGTAAGTCTTGAAGTATCAGATCTCTGACTTCATTCTTTTTTAACATTGTGTTGGCTATTTTAGGTCTTTTGTAAAAACTTTAGAATCAGTTTCTTGATACCCACAGAATAATTTGCTGAGATTTTGATTGAGATTTTTAAAATTATATAAATCATTTTGGGGAAAACTAGCATCTTAACCATACTGACTCTTCCATTCAATTAATATGGAAATAGTTCTTCTTTGATTTCTTCCCTCAGAGTGCTATACTTTTTCTCATATAAATCCTTTACATATGTTACTAGATTTATCCCTAAATGGTTCTTGTTTTTGTTTTTGTTTTGGGGGGAGGGGTTTGATGCTGCTATAAGTGGTTTTTGTTTGGAATTTCAAATACTAATTGTTCATTGCTGGTATAAACGATAGTCAATGGAGGCAGCTGATCAATGATTCCCTCTTTCATTGATGTTTCTCTCCTCCCTTCCTTTCTGAAATCAATAAAGAAATATGTTTTTAAAAAAGTATAATTGTGACTAAATCTGATGCTAGCTATAGGCTTTTTTTTGTAGGTGTTCTTTATCAAGCTGAGGAAGTTCCCCTCTGGTCCTAGTTTTCTGATATTTTCTATCAGGAGTGGATGTTGGATTTTGCTTTTCTTACATCATTTAATATGGTCTCAGAAGCACAGACTCACATAGCCAAGGCAGAAAGTATTGCAATAAGTTTGCAAGTCTGAGAATCCAGCATCTAGAGATTGCTTGTGAGAAAGAATTGGCAGAATAATAATGTGGAGGAAAGTACAATGGAAGGCTTAAGGTGTGTTTCAAAAAAGTTCTGGAAGAGAAGCCCAACAACCAGGTTGCTGGCATTCCAATGAACTGTCTCCCAACCCTAAGAACTGGGCCATGGAGCTGAGTCCTGAAAAGTGGTATGCTAAAGTTATCTTTGTAAAGAAACTTCAAAATGTGTATGAAAAAGCTGAAGGATGGAGGTTAAAGAAGCCATAGGAAATACTATGGACAACAGATCATGTTTTTTTCTTAAAATCCGTCTTTATTGTTGAAAGTATTACAGATTTCCCATTCCATACACACACACACCCTTGTCCCATTGACCCCCTCCACTCTGCTCCAGTCCCTTTCCCAGGTCTTCCCTGCACTATTGTATGTCCTTGGGTTATGCATATATGCATATAAATTCATTGGTTAATCTCCCCACCAACTCCCACCCTGAAATACGACAGTCTATTGCAGATCCTGCTTTTTAATAAATGGGCTGCCTGCACTCTCTACTGCCATCATCTGTTACTTCTAAGAAAGTTCTACATGGAGTAATAGGAGGTCTTTAGACACAAGAACACAGATCTTTTAAATGGCTTTTATTGGAAGAAATGGCAGAGAGAATGGTGTTACTAGTCTCCTGTTGAGTAGGGATACATATGTGTATTTTCCCATATACAGCCAAAGATCGCAGTGCCCAGAAAATGTGGGCAGTTGCTTAATGAACTGCATAGGAAGTAAAAACTGCACTCTCAAGAAATTGACGTCTCCTAAGTCATCTGCTGTTTCCATCAAGGTGGGTGGAGCAAGCCAAGCACCTCACAGTACAGGCCTTTATCTAAAGTTATGCTGTTCATTCCTAGAGCCACTGCATAGGTATTTAAATTAGTTAAAATGAAATCTAAAAATGAATTCTTCAGATCCACAGTTTCATTACAGGTGCGCAGTAGTAACCTGGGCTGGTGGCTACCCCATTGGACAGCACAGATTTAGAACATTTCCATCACTGCAGAAAGTTCTTTCAGAACAAATGAGTGTTTCTCAGACTTGACACTATTGCCATTTGGGGCCAGATAAGTCTTCCTAGTGGGGGCTGTCCTGTGCATTGTTGGATGTTCAGCAGCAGGCCTGGCCTCTGCCCACTAGAATTCCTTAGCATCCCCATCTCCACTTGTGACCATCAAAAATGCCTCCAGACATTGCTAAAGGGTTCCCAGCAGGGGAGGCGGGGGGCAAAAAGAAACACCTCCTGTTGAGAATTATTCTTCTAGAGCAATCACCAGCCCTGACAGAGATTGGTCACTCCCCCCTCCACACCCCCAACCCCCCCCACCCCCGCCCAGGAGATACTCTAGACCCCAATACAGAGAACTTGGCTGAGCTGGAGGCTAAGAGTGCCAAAGAAAGACCAATCCTCCCTACATGTTATTCCACCGACACTCAGGATTTCAACATGGCCTCAGCCTATGGTCTGTTACAGATAAGGGATCTTTTCTGTAATCATGAAAATTCAGTTAGAACTGGAATACATGGGAGTCCATTGGAAATGTAAATCACGGTGAGCCAAAGATAGCCACCAAGACCCTGGAGATGGTATGAAAATTACTGGTACTTTCAGAGGACAGTAGCTCTTGGTGGCTGAGCATTTTCTCAATGGATGATTGGCAATGTTTGCAAGAGTGAGTAATTTCAAAAGCAAACACCGGACACTCTGTGTAGAGATCAAAATACTTCAATTTACATTCCTTTATCATATTGTGTGAATTATTCAGGTGCACCCAGGGATACCAGGCACAGAGAAATTAGGTTACTGATTCAGAGCACCATAGAAAGATAAGTATGAATAGAATGAGTCTCTGTCTACCCTCCATGGCATTTAAACCTGAAAGAGGCCTAGGAATCATCTAAGAAAGTACCTCTCAAACTTTAATATACCAACAAATCACTTCAACATGGTGAAGACTCTAAGTTACTAGGTGCATGGAAGGGCCTGATTCTGTATTTCTAATAAGCTTTAGTTGATGCTATTGCATAGACCACACTCTGAGCAACAAAAAACCTAGCTCAGTGATTTTAAACCATGACTACACAATAAAATTACCTTGAGGGCTGCTGTTTTTTTGTTTTTTTGTTTTGTTTTTAATTACTGATAATTCTGATGCCTGGACTTCACACCCAGATACTCTAATTCATTGAACTAGAAGATAGCTCAGGCATATAGAGCGTGTCCCCCCAAAAATGTATACACACTTCTTTTTTTTCTGATAGCTCAATTGATGTTGCTTTCTTTTCAGATTTAAACCATTGGCATTGTGTATCCATTTTTTGGAGATACTCTGTATATATTTAAAGATTCACACGGAATTTTCTAGTTTGCCACCAGGATTGTAAACTGTTGTCCAAGGCCTATCTACTTAATTGATAAGGCAACTAGTAGAGTTTCAATTAAATCAAATTCATCCAGCCGAAACTGGTGTGGCTCAGTGGATAGAGTGTTGGTCTGCAGACTGAAAGGTCCCAGGTTCGATTCCGGTCAAGGGCATGTACCTTGGTTGCAGGCACATCCCCAGGAGGGAGGCGTGCAGGAGGCAGTTGATCGATGTTTCTCTCTCGTCGATGTTTCTAACTCTCTATCCCTCTCCCTTCCTCTCTGTAAAAAAAATCAATAAAATATATTTTTAAAAATAAATAAATAAATCAAATTCATCAAGCTTTTCAGCCAAACACAGAGCTGGTTCTTGAATCTTGATATTAAACTCATAGTTCAGTGCTTACATTTCATTGCTTCAGGTAGGAACCCTATTAGAAATTATTTTTCCCTCTCTAGTTTTCATTGTTCTTTTCTATTTGTAAACAAACACACAGACACATTTACACACTTGTTGGCTGTTTTTTCTTAATGCCACTCTGTCCTGTGTGGTTTATGGGTCTGTTTATGCTAGAGACACACTGTGCAGCATAGAATCAACTGAGGCAGAGTCCAGAATGGGGACTGCTGCCAAATCCACATAGGAACACAAGTGCTTCACTGGAAAATATTTCTTGGCCACAGTTAGGTGGTGAAAAGGAAGGTCACTGCATGTCTCCACTTGAGTGATCAACCACTCAGGTATGACCTGAAGAAAGAATAAACTCCATTCAAGACATCATCTCTGAGGCCTGGGGAAGATGACTTGGCAGTATGGGGGGTTTTGAAGTCAAGATTTGGGGAGAAATGAAAGGGTCATACTGAGCTGCCAGCTGTATCTGCAAAGGCAGTAGTATGCCTGAGAATCCTCTGCTCACCAGGATTTATGGCTTTTCTCTCTTCCATTGTTTTAAAAAAGGGAATGTTACATAGTCTGTTTGTGATTAGATTACAGTTACATATTGTGAGTCAGGATGGTAATATTTATATAAAAATTGCTACCCATTGAGATAAAAAAATTCATAAAGATTCCCTCTGGGATCTTTCCTTGGAACTAATGGGTAAGAGATACGTTGAATATTAAATATAAGGTAATTGGTTGAAGACTCAGTTGTAATATAACTACATAGGATGTGAGGATGACCTTTTCAAGTATTAGAGAGATTTATTTCTCTCCTCTCATGTTCTTGGAAGGTTAATAGAATGTCAGCCTATTTCAGAGGAGGATTAAATAATGGAAAGAAGACTTCTTGTCCACCGACTCATTATTTTTCTCTCTTTCCCATGGGTAGCTAAGCTCACTGTAATTGTTGAGATTTTGAGTTCGTGGTAATAACTATGCTGCAGGGTTACCTGACAGCAGGCTCACTGAATTCCAAAAGTGGGACTTACTATTTCCTTGCATAGGCACATCTGTTCACTCATCCCCCTACTTCTGACCTGTGCATGTGCAGGAAGTTCATCAAGAGGTGGTTCCACCAATTTTTCAATCTCTCAGGAATTGGTTGAGTAAGTTCACTCAAGCATAGATGTCAGGGTAGTGCCACAATTCTCTACCCTAGTTTAAGTATTAATGAAACGATATTTGGTTCTCATACCGTATTTTGCTCAAAACCCTTCCTGGGAAGTCAGAAAACCAAGCCAGGTTTATATGTAGGGAATATGGAAAAGATGTGTATGGAATCCACTCTTCTGTGAACCCTCTGTCCACATTTTTCAGACAGCATTAGTAATGCACTACAATGTTGAGAAAGGTCAGGAGAGGAGGGCTTTGCAGTATTGAGGGTGGAGCTGAAATTATTCGACATGAGAAGAACTAATCTCTTTCAGATTGCTTTCTCATCATCTTCATGGTGGAACCATGATGTGCTTAGCATTTTCCCAAGGTTTCTAAGTCAGCCTGCTCTCTGTCCTAGTGACACAATCATAGAGCCCTGGGAGGTGCCCTATGACAATGAATCAGGATCACGTGGGGGTAATATTTGACTACTCAAAGTTCTGGCTTCATTTCCAAATGCTCCTGAAAAACTACATATAATTATTGTCTTTTTTTACAGTGACGAATTAAATGACAATCTCCTTGAGGACAAACTTGTTCAACTAAGATGTCACTTTACATGGAAGCTGTACATTGAGGACACTGAATTGCATGATTTAGAAGACAGGGTCTTAGATCAGATTGAGTGCCTAGACAGCAACTTCAATGTGGGAATACACAACCTACTGGCCTATGTGAAACACCTGAATGGCCAGAATAAGGAAGCCTTGGAGAGCCTGAAAGAAGGTGAAGACTTAATGCAGACAGGGCACCTCCGCCAGTCACAGGCGATAAAGCTGGTTACCTGGGGCAACTATGCCTGGCTGTATTACCACATGGACAGACTGGCAGATGCCCAGATTTACCTGAACAAGGTGAAGAACACTTGCAAAAAATATGCCAGTCCCTCCTGCTACACAATGGAATGCCCCGAGATGGACTGTGCGGAAGGATGGGCCTTGCTGAAATGTGGAGGAAAGAATTATGAACGGGCTAAAGCCTGCTTTGAGAAGGCTCTGGAAGTGGACCCTGAAAACCCTGAATTCAGCACTGGGTATGCAATTGTTGTCTATCGTCTGGATGGCTTTCACAAAACATCACGCTCTCCTAAGGTATTTTGTGTGCAGCCCCTAAAACGGGCCATCAGGCTAAATCCAGGAGATGCATATATTAAGTGTCTCCTTGCCCTGAAGCTTCAGAATGTAGGACAACAAGCTGAGGGAGAAAAGTACATTGAAGAAGCATTGGCCAACATGTCTTCACAGACTTATGTCTTTCGATATGCGGCCATATTTTACCGGAAAAAAAGCTCTATAGATAAGGCTCTTCAGCTCTTAAAAATTGCTTTGCAGGCAACACCTTCCTCTGCCCTCGTGCATCACCAGATAGGGCTTTGCTATAGAACACAAGTCTATAAAATAGGCAAAGCTACAAAGTGGCAACCTAGAGGACGGGATAGAGTAAATATCGACAGAATAACGAAGTTAGCCATATCTCATTTTGAATTTGCTGTGGAACAAAAGCCAACATTTGAAGTTGCTTATATACACCTCGCAGATATGTATTCAGTTGCAGGCAATAGCAGAAAAGCTGAAGATACTTATCAAAAAGTGCTGTGCATGAAACCAACTGAAGAAGAAAAAATACAAGAGATATATTTCCAGCAAGGTCAATTTCAGGAATTTCAGAGGAAATCTGAAGTCGATGCAATTATCTATTATTTAAAAGCAATAAAATTAGAAAAACCATCATCTGTAAGAGACAGAAGTATCAGTTCTTTGGAGAAAGTGGTTTTAAAGAAACTTCAAAGAAACCCAGTTGACATAGAAAGCTTGAGCATCCTTGGGTTCACCTACAAATTGAAAGGGGAAATGAATAAAGCCCTGGAGTACTATGAGCGGGCCCTGAGGCTGGCTGCTGACTTTGAGAACTTTGTGGGACATGCTCCTTAGGCGCTGAAATATGGACCACTTGGACGTTTCATTTGATTTTGCGTTAAGGTGTACTCATCATCTTTTCTGCTTGCTGCTTTCAGAAACATGTAACTTTTGAACAATCACTACCTGTATTCAAAGAAAAAATGAAGCAGTATATATATATATATATATATATATATATATATATATATATATATCTGTGTGTGTAAGAGAGGAAGAGAGACATGTCTCCGTGAAAGACAGAATAAGAGGAGAAAAACAAACAAAACTTTATAAACATGTGCATCTTACATACACACATGGGAGTATCCAGTGAGGAGTGACTCAAAAGAGGTGGTTAGATCTTGGGCTTATCTAGCATCTTAACAAAAGAACAAGTCAGGGAAGTGACAAGACAAAGGAAAAGAACTGAGTTTTTGGGGTGTCAAATTGTAGGAGGGTAAATATTTGGGGCTAAACTACTGGAAGATTGCTGCTAGCTAATAAGGTTTGTTATCTGGGCTCGTTTGGTAGTGAGTCTGGACTGAGAAGGTAGTGAGTTTGGATGGAAAGGACCTGGAGTTGTTTCAGGAATAGAGGAGGCAGGAGAACAACTTTAGGAAATTATGTCCTGCTTTTTAGGCACATAGGGAGATGGCAGAAGTGTTCTTTACAGCCCCCGCCCCATAGAAGAGTAAAGCATTTCCATGAAATCTTTCATAAGCCAAAAAGGCATAAAGCGAAGACGCAACCCTCTTAGGAAACATTTTGCTAATGGAATTGAGATAGAGCACAGGTGCTCACAGGCAGCTCAGAGCCACTGCAGAGATGCAGAGATGCTGGGGTGCTGAGTGTACCTCCCCGGAAGGAGGTTCGAGGCTGGGTAGTGCATTCCCTCTATAAAGGCTGCATGCAAAAGAAACGAAGTACACTATTTTTTGTTATTGTTGCCTCTTTTCATAAAACAAAAACCCTCTTTGAAACTTTCGATTAACAAAAACAGATGCTGATGTCTGTCTGTCATGAAAGCCAAGTGGCATGAAGTGAACTTTCGAAAAGCAGGAATACCTGTACATATCTGTGTTTCTACAATTGCCTTCAGCTCAAAATAATCCTCATGCAACGGGGCATACTTTGGAGTGGCATATGTAGCTTCTCTTTAATGAACAAAGCAGACGTTTTCTCCAAACCTCATGCAACTAATAATCTAGTGAGAAAGAGAGACAGTAAAACAAGTCGGTCATATGCTGCTTAACAATAGGGATAGTTCTGAGAAATGCCTGATGGAGCACGTTTCATCACTGTGCAAACATTAGAGTGCACTTACACTAACCTAGTTGGTATAGCCTACCACACCCCTATGCTATATGGTACAGCCCATGGCTCCTAGGCTACAAATCTGCACAGCATGATTCTGTACTGCATACTGTAGCAACTGTAACTCAATGGTAAGTATTTGGGTATCTAAACATATCTAAATATGAAAAGGATGCAGTAAAAATACAGGAAAAAAGATAAAATAATTATACATCTGGATAAGGCCCTTGCCATGAATGGAGTTTGCAGGACTGGAAGTTGTCTGGGTGAGTCAGACAGTGGGTAATGAACAGATGTAATGGCTTAGGACATTACTGTATTCTACTGTAGACTTTATAAACACCATACACTTAGAAGACTCTATTTGAAAAAAGAGGAGAGCCTAAGGGAACTTTGGGATAACATGAAAAAAATATGCATAATTGGGGTCCCAGAAAGAGTGGAAACTGAGCAAGGAAGAAAAAAACCATAATAAAGGCACTAGAAATTTTTTCAAACATTGGAGCTCTATTAAATTTTTCTACATTCTTGGTGAGGAGAAAATCTGGATTTATTTTTTTCACCCCAAAATAAACTGTTCAGTACCTTTTCTAAAATGTGTCAGGGAATTTCAGTCACATAACCGACACCAAGGATCATCACGACCCTGATTCTAGCCCTGGTGTACTTTAAAATCACCTGAGGATTTATCTTTAATATTGAAGTTGGGGGCCCCTTTCCAGAGATGAATTCAATTGGTCTGGGATGAAGCCTACTTAGCATTACTCTTTTTTTATTTATTTCAGAGATGAAGGGAGAGGGGGAGAGATGGAAACATCAATGATGAGAGAGAATCATTGATTGGCTGCCTCCTGCATACCCCCCACTGGGGATCAAGCCTGCAACCCCAGCATGTGCCCCTGACTGGAATCGAATCTGGGACTCTTCAGTCCATAGGCTGGTGCTCTATCCACTGAGGCCAAACCAGCAAGGGTAAAACCTCTCTGTGCAGTAGGATGTTGGGATACAATAAATTATTCTAAATCAGTTATTTATCAGATATGGAAAGTGAAGCTCATAGAAGTGAAATGGCTTATCATTACTGGTCATTACTGGTTAGTCATTCAGGGTGCAGATCCTAGCTAGACTGCTGGGAATGGAATCAGCCCAATGCTGAAATTTCATTTTTTAAAGGTTTCCTTTTCTCTAGTTCTTATTTTCTTTTCTAACTATTAACACACACACACACACACACACACACACACACACACACACACACTCTTCCTTATCTTTTTCTCTCTCTTTAATACATGTCTGCCTTGCATCATTCATGGGTGTGCTTATGCCAGGGAGGCAGGATTCTGAATACCTAACCAGCCTGAACCAGAACCCCATGGAACCAAGACCCACCGCCAGTTCAAGCTGAAACCCAAAATAATAGTATCTTGGGCACTTAATTAGGAATGGATTTATATTATATATATTAATTATATTATATTATATTATATTATATTATTATATTTATTATATATTTGTATTATACATTCCTTAAATATATAGGTGGCTAACTAAAAATGGAGCTGCCTCCCTCAATTCTTCCTTTACTGTGCAGTCATTCAGAATCCAGCCAGCAACCTCCATGATGAGCAACAGTGGACTTACATTCTCCTTTAGAGTATGAGGCAGATCTGGTTCCATCCCTGGCCAGTTACCAGGTTTTTGCAGCACTAGATACACCCTTCAATTTTGCCCAGGTCCAGTCATTGGTAATCGGGTTTCATACAACTTGGAACTCACCTGGAAATGTCATAAGTCACAGCATATGCTCTTAATGGTGAAGCTGTGGATGGGAGATACCTCAGAACTTTTCATCTCTTATCTCAAATTCTCTACTTTTCTTGATTCAATCACCTGAAATTCTTCTCTGTGACTAAGCTTGCTTTGCTTTTATTGTTTTCAGCCCACAGAGAAAAACATGGCTGACAATGGTACCCAAATATATGCATGTTACAGGTCCAACACTTCTCCATGTCAGCTTTCCAGTGAAGCCAGTTGAATTGTCTCCTCTCAGTAAACACTCCCCCCATGGTTAAACTAACTGTGGTTAGAAATAAGTTTGCTTTGCAAATATGCCAGGGAATCACCAGGTTTCTCCAGGTACAGGAGAGTGGAGAAATTTCCAAAGAAAAATCGGGAGGAAAGGGAGCTTGGCAGACACCAGTAATAGGAGACTAATCTGTACCCAGGATCCCAGCCTCCCTATTTTTCTCAACCTCTTTTCACACACAGAACAAGTATAGAAGATGACATGGGCCAGGTGGGGTAAGCCAAGCCTGAATGCCATGGGCACCAAGGGACTGGACAATGCTCTTACATAGGTATGGCAACCATGTCTGGTGAATAGGAGCACATTAGGTAATTACCATAGAGAGCATTTAAAATACGAAAATACTGTCATTCAGCATTAACAATATTTTTGTTGTTGTTAATCCTCACTGAAGGATATTTTTTCCATTGATTTTTGGAAAGAAAGGGAGGAGGAGGAAGAGTAGGAGGAGAGAGAGTGAGAGAGAGAGAGAAAGACCTATATAAGGGAGACAGCTTGATGGGTTGCCTACTACACGCTGCAGGGCAGGGAATCAAACCTGCAACCCAGGTACATGTAGTTAACTGGGAATTGAACCTAGGACACTTCAGTCTACAGACTGACACTCTAACCACTGAGCAAATTAGGCCAGGCCAGCATTAACATGTTTTGTTTAAAGTCTCAAGATCATAGTACATGCATTTTTCCTGTTCCTGTGTATAAGGAAGATGTTACAGGCCTCTTATAGTCACTGAGCATTCTTCAGAAGGGTATGCAAAGGCATAGAAAATAGGAGCAAATTTGGGTTAAGACTCTAGTATAGCCCGGCCAGCCGGTGTGACTCAGTGGGTGAGCATCAACCAATGACCAGGAGGTCATGGTTTGATTCACGGTCAAGGCACATATCGGGGTTGTGGGCTCCATCCCAACTAGGATGAATGCAGTTGATAGATGATTCTCTCTCATCCTTCATGTTTCTCTCTCTCTCCTTCCTCTCTGAAATAGATATAGATATAGATACAGATACAGATATATAGATATAGATGTAGATACATATACACATATACATATACATATACATATACATATACATATACATATACATATACATATACATATATATATATATATATATATATATATATATATCCTGTTTAGAGATTTGCAGAAGTGTATACTGTTGCAGAAGACCAAAGAAAACCAAGGACCCTTCATTCAAAGAAATGAAGGGACACTGTTTAATACGCCAGCAGACTCAGGGAACAACCTTCCAAATCTGAGTGAAGGAACATGCCTGGGGCTTTCCTTTATATCTCCCTCCCTGTGGTCGTTGGATTATGGATTATGTTTCCGGTCCTTGGCCTTGCATGAAGGCCCCCAGGTGTTGGGGATCTCTAGGCCATATCTGATTATCTGGCCTGGCGCTAGTGTTAATAACCCTCCCTCTGGGCAGTGCACTGTCCACAGCCCAATGACCTTTGTAACCGGTTCTGCAAGACCAGTATCTGGGAAAGAGGTAGTGACTTAATTATAAGTTTTCAAGGATGTACACTGAGCTTGCTGGCATGGATACAGATCACTAGCCCCCAAATATCAGGGTTACATTGGAATTAGTCCTTTATAGCCTTCTCAATACCATAAAATGAGCCATTTTTGTTTCCAGATGAGCAAACAGGCACAGGTCTGGGGCATGTCCTTGACAAGTTCACACAGCCAATTGTCATAGGTGTCCCTGGCTCCAGATTCAGTGGACTTGACATAATTGGCATCTCTGACTCCCAGGTTTCTATAAGGCCGGGTAAAGACTCAGAGTAATTCACACATCACCGAATCTGTTCTTCACCATCTTCACCTCAATCCCTTTTCAAAACAAAACAAAGGAAGCACTTACAGTTTTAGTTTCATTTTCACTGGCAGGGAGTCGGACTCCTTCAAGTTTCACTTTCCAGTTTCAGTTTTCTCCTTGGTTTTCAAGTTATTCTTCAACAACACGCCCACAGTTTATCTTATTAGTCAGCTGTTTACCCCTCTTATATAGACCTGCCCCCGGACTGAAACTTACCTGAAAGTCTACAAGACAGGCTGGTCCCATCTCGGTGGAGCCCATCCAGCTAATCAAAACACTGCAAATTGCTGCCTAAATTATTAGCAGCCATGAGGTAAGGATTTTTCTGCTTCTCTCTCTTTTTGCCTAAAGTTTTTGGGGAAAATGTTGATCGTTACTATCTCAACAGACTTAGTTTCAATGGCAAGTCTCCTCACACTTCTGCTTGAGCATCCCACTTGTGGACCGAGTGTGTGAGTATGTGTGTATGTACATTCACACGCATAGAGAAATTGTTTTATTAATTCAGGCATTTTCATTTCTGTTAGCATCACCCTGCGGAAACTTACCTTATGTTAAAAAGTCCAAAGAAGAGGAGGGAAACAGGAAGAGAATCTCACAGGGAGAAGATGATCCCAATCTCTGAACCTATTTTCCACTAAACTCACTTCTGTCTGACACAGGGAGGGAATGGACAGTTTGGATAGAGAGATTGCTTTTAGCGGGCTCCTCCTTGCGGAGGAAATGCAGGACCCACACAGCTGTGGGAGCTGCAGTCCTGAGGTCTCTCAGATGTCTGGAGGGAAATATTGTGGGGATGTGGTGGGAGCAGCTCTCTGCCTATAAGACAAGGCATTCCTCGGCAGGCTGGTGGTCTCCCCATCAGCACTGCTGCACTCCTTCAATTCAACTGGATTTAAGATCAGCACATTACCTCCCTCCGGGGGAAGCCAGGTGCTCTGCAGATCCTTGCTAGCCTCCTGTCCCCAGGGCATGGCTGGAGTTCTGCACTGGGGAACATCCCTGTCTTCTTTCAATAAAGGGCCAAATGTGGGAATGTCTATATTGTCCCAACAGAATCTAGATTCAAACCATCCCTGATAGCAGCAGATTAAAAGAAGACATCAATCAATATTGATCTGTAAATTTCCCCCCAGTGCTCCAATAGGTAAAATTTTGAAGGGGCAAAAGTTCCAGAAAAAGCACAATTACTGGCCCTGATCAATCTTCCACCCCTCCCTTAGTCCACAGAAAGAGTGGGTTGTCACTGATTATTATTATTATTATTATTATTATTATTATTATTATTATATAAAAGTAGCCATCACTTCCTAAATGTTTATTAAATGCCAGCTGGCTTCTAAAATTATTGTATAAATTATTGCATTTCACCCTCAAAAGAAATGATGAGGCGGTACTCATACTGATGGTGCAATAATGGATCTTAGATTTTAAAATGTTGAGATCACACAGGTAGTAAGTGGTAGAGCTGAGACATGAATCAGAGTCTCTATTCAATGACACCTTATTTAATCTTTAAGCCAATGTTTCTCAAAGGGTACCAATGGGGGTTTATGAGATAAGTTCAGACAGCCTACTAATTAGCTTTTACATGTTAATGTTTTTGTGTGTTTTTTAACATGTACATGTACTAGAAAAATATACATACATAATTTGAGAATTTCTGTTCAGGTTAGTAATATGGTTTTATTATTGTGATAAAATACATGTAAGATAAAATCTATCATTTTAACTAATTTTGAGTATACAATTTTGTGGTATTTAATACATTTGCAATGTTGTGCAACTATCACCAGTATCTACTTCAAGAAAATTTTCATGCTATATCTGGTTTGACTCAGTGGATAGAGTGTCAGCCTGTAGACTGAAGGGTCCCAGATTCAATTCCGGTCAAGGGCACATACTTTGGATGCAGGCTCGATTCCCAATAGGGGGACATGCAGGAGGCAGCCAATCAATGATTCTCTCTCATCATCGATATTTCTCTTTCAATCTCCCTAATCAATTAATATATGTATATATATATATATGTATATATGTATATATATGTATATATATGTATATATGTATATATATGTATATATATGTGTATATATGTATATATATGTATATACATGTATATATGTATATATATATATATACACACACATTTATATACATACATACATACATACATACATCTGTATATGTAAAGAAAATTTTCATTACTCTGAGGGGAAACTCCATAGCCATTAAGCAGGCACTCCACACTCATCCTTTGACCCAGGCTCTGGCAACCGTTAATCTGCTTTCTGTCTCTATTGACTTGCCTGTTGTGGATATTTCCTATAAATGAAAACACAATATGTGGTCTTGTGTGACCAGCTTATTTCAATTAGCATAAATGTCTTCAAGATTCATCCATCTTATATAGCATATATCAGAATGTCTTTCCTTTTTTATTTTATTTTTTATATTTTATTGTTTAAGGCATTACAAATGGTAGTACATATGTCTCTTTATGTCCCCCCTACTAACCTCCCCCCGGCCTCCCCTACTCCCAGCACTTGTCCTCGTCCCTGTCTTTTCTTTGTGTGTGTGTGTGTGTGTGTGTGTGTGTTTTAAAGTTTTTATTGATTTCAGAGAAAAAGGGAGAGGAAGAGAGAGAGATAGAAACATAAATGATAAGAGAGAATCATTGATTGGCTGCCTCCTGCATGCCTCTCACTGGGGATCAAGCCCTCAACCCAGGCATGTGCCCTTGACTGGAATCGAATTTAGAACCCTTCAGTCTGCAGGCCAATGCTCTATCCACTGAGCCAAACTGGCTAGGACTATGTTTACTTTTTAAGGTGAAAATAATATTCTATTGTATGCATATACCACATTTTGTTTATCCATTCATCCCTTGATGGACACTTGCTTTGCTTCCATCTTTTGGCTATTGTGAATAATGCTGCTATGAAAACAAATATGCAAGTATCTGTTCCAGTTCCTGTTTTCACTTATTTTGAGTATATGCCCAGAAGTGAAATTGCTGAATCATATCGTGTGCTTAATTTTTTGAGCAATCATCACCATTTTCCACAGCAGCTGCCCCATTTTACATATCCATTATATACAAGGGTTCTAATTTCTCCACATTCTCACCAACACTTGTTATTCTCTGGATTTTTAAAAATATAATAGTCATCCTAATTGGTGTCAAGTCGTATCTTATTATGGTTTTGATTTCATTTCACTAATGATTGATGTTGAGCATCTTTTCGTGTGTTTATTGGCCATTTGTATATCTTCTTTGGAGAAATTGACTACTCTAATCCTTTTCCCATTTTTTAATCAGCTGTTAGTTTTTGTTGTTGAATTGAAAGTCTTGTGTATATAATCTGCTTATTAATTCCTTATCAGATATGAGATTTGCAAATATATTTTCCCATTCTGTGAGTTTCCTTTTCACAGTATTGGTAATGTCCCTTGATGCGCAAAAGTTTTAAATTTTAATGACGTACAGCTAACCTATTTTTACTTTTGTTGCCTGTGCTTTTGGCATCCTATCCAAGAAATCATTGACAAATACAGTGTCATGGAATTTTTTCCCTATATTTTTTTCTAAGATTTTCATAGTTTTACGTCTTACATTTAGATCTTTGATCCCTTTTGAAGTGTTTTTTTCTTTTTTCTTTTTTGTATAGGCTGTAAAGCAAGCATGTTAAACTCCCAGCCGGCGGGCCGATTAAATAAATGAGACATGCAGCCCACTAGCTACGAGTTTCACATGCTTGCTTTACAGCCTATACAAAAAAGAAAGTAAGGGTTCAATTTCATTTATTTTGCATGTGGATAATCAGTTTTTCCAACACATTTGTTGAAATAATGTATTATTTCCCATTAAATGGTCTTGACACATGTGTCAAAATCATTGTGCCCTTAAACTGCTCCCCTCCAATCCATATTTGAAGCCCTAAACCCCCAATCTGACTATATTTGGAAATAGGGCCTGTCTGTGAAACCCCTAATAGGAAGGGCTGACTATACTGAAATAAATCTGGCTGTAACTGGACCCAGCCAGTTCAAATCTGTGTTGCTCAAGGGTCAACGGTAAATGAACTTTAAAAAAAAAAAAAGTCAGGTATGTTCTTTGCAAGGCTAAGCTATACCTATGAAGTGTCTTACCTTGCTTCTTTCCATTGGCTATTTCTCACCTAACAAAGAAAATCTGCTTTTATTTCCATAGTATGAATACTGATGAAGATCAGATCCAAGCTAGGCTGGAACAGTTGAGATGTCACTTTACATGGAAGCTGTACATTGAGGACAATGAACTGTCTGATTTAGAGAACAGGGTCTTTGATGAAATTGAGTTCCTAGACACAAAATTTAATGTGGGAATACACAACCTACTGGCCTATGTGAAACACCTGAATGGCCAGAATAAGGAAGCCTTAGAGAGCCTGAAAAAAGCTGAAGACTTAATGCAGGCAGAACATGATGGCCAGTCAGACGCGATAAAGCTGGTTACCTGGGGCAACTATGCCTGGCTGTATTACCACATGGACAGACTGGCAGACCCCCAGATTTACCTGGACAAGGTGGAGAACTCTTGCAAAAAATATGCCAGCCCCTCCTGCTACACAATGGAATGCCCCGAGATGGACTGTGCGGAAGGATGGGCCTTGCTGAAATGTGGAGGAAAGAATTATGAACGGGCTAAAGCCTGCTTTGAGAAGGCTCTGGAAGTGGACCCTGAAAACCCTGAATCCAGCACTGGGTATGCAATTGTTGTCTATCGTCTGGATGGCTTTAACAAAACATCACATGTTGATGAGGCATTTTGTGTGCAGCCCCTAAAACGGGCCATCAGGCTAAACCCAGAAGATGCATATATTAAGGCTCTTCTCGCCGTGAAACTTCAGGAGATAGGACAAGAAGCTGAGGGAGAAAAGTACATTGAAGAAGCATTGGCCAACATGTCTTCGCAGACTTATGTCTTTCGATATGCGGCCAAGTTTTACCGAAGAAAAGGCTCTATAGATAAGGCTCTTCAGCTCTTAAAAATTGCTTTGCGGGCAACACCTTCCTCTGCCTTCCTGCATCACCATATAGGGCTTTGCTACAGATCACAAGTTTATCTAATAAACAAAGCTAAAAACTGGCAGCCTAGAGGATGGGATAGAGAAAATATCGACAGAATAACAAGGTTAGCCATATCTCATTTTGAATTTGCTGTGGAACAAAAGCCAACATTTGAAATTGCTTATATACACCTCGCAGATATGTACATACAGGCAGGCAACAATAGAAAAGCTGAAGATACTTATCAAAAAGTGCTCTGCATGAAATCAACTGAAGAAGAAATAATGCAAGAGGTATATTTCCGCTATGGTCGATTTCAGGAATTTCAAAAGAAATCTGAAGTAGATGCAATTATCTATTATTTAAAAGCAATAAAATTAGAAAAACCATCATCTATAAGAGACAGAAGTATCAGTTCTTTGGAGAAAGTGGCTTTAAAGAAACTTCAAAGAAACCCAGTTGACATAGAAAGCTTGAGCATCCTTGGATTCACCTGCAAATTGAAAGGAGAAATGAATAAAGCCCTGGAGTACTATGAGCGGGCCCTGAGGCTGGCTGCTGACTTTGAGAACTCTGTGGGACATGCTCCTTAGGCGCTGAAATATGGACCACTTGGACGTTTCATTTGATTTTGCGTTAAGGTGTACTCATCATCTTTTCTGCTTGCTGCTTTCAGAAACATGTAACTTTTGAACAATCACT
>JAAGEH010000426.1:3053716-3167976 GCA_011751065.1 Lasiurus cinereus | reverse complement strand
TTCATTTGATCCACAAATAGTTTTCAGTGCTAGTTACCAAACATACTATGATGATGTAGGGAAAATTCTTTTCCTCAACCCATCTTAGGGTTCTTGACTGGGGTCCCATAAATTAGACTAAGAAAGACAGAATAAGAGGAGAAAAACAAACAAAACTTTATAAACATGTGCATCTTACATACACACATGGGAGTATCCAGTGAGGAGTAACTCAAAGAGGTGGTTAGATCTTGGGCTTTTGTTAACATCTTAACAAAAGAACAAGACATTTTCAGGGAAGTGACAAGACAAAGGAAAAGAACTTTGAGTTTCTAGGGTGACTAGGGTGACCCCCAAGAAGCAGGAGCCTGCAATAGTGTAGGTAGCAATTAGCAAAAACCTAAGCTAGGGCACCTATCACTTACTTCACTACTGTGACAGGTGCCCTGGCCATCAAAGTCTCTATTCTTGATGCTGCTAGTGGTGAAATTGCATTGGAACTAAGGACCGCTAGCTATATCCTGCCTCAGCTTAGATTACCCACCATCGGTGTGAGTCCCCGGCCAGACCAAAGGTGATACAGACACCTCTACTAGAGTGCCATGCTCAAGGGAATATGCCTTCTTTGACATTCCCCTTCATCTCCATCCTTTCATCTAGGCCTCTTGCTGAATTCCAACACTGATTTATCTGAATTCAACATTTCTTCTATCTAAGTCCACCTCCTATCTCTTGAAGGCTGTTCTGTGAAAATTAATTTTTAAGAAATAGGCATATCCATGAAGGCATTACTTGTAGCAGTGATTTTCAGCTCAGGTTGGGGCAAGATTAATAGGGAAGAGGAGAATTCTGCCCCTCGGGGCAAAAAGAAGTTGAATGAATCTGGACAACTTCTGTAAACAATTTTCCTTGTCACAACTACAGGGTTTTACTGACATCTAGTGGGTATATACAAAGATGCTGGGTAGACATCCTTCAATGCTCGGGACAGCTTCCTACAACAAAGAATTATCCAGCCCAAATGTCAATAGTACCAGGGCCAAGAAACTGACTTACATCCATCTCCTGGAATAGTTATTGCAAATGAGTGTTTATTTTGAAACTTGAGGAGTATTTACCCATTACTTAAGTTTCATTTTCCCAAGCTGATCTTAGATCAGTTGCCAGGTTTCACTTTTCATTTCCTTTTTTCTCTAATTGCTGTTTTTCACATGTTCACGAGAAGAAATAAATTTTAAAAAAAGAAACCCACACAACAATACACTAAAAATAGACCCAATCCAATAGTCTATGAAAAAAAGATTGATATTCAAATTCCATCTAGTAATTTCAGCATGTTAAACACCCAATCAGCAGTCAGGTCTTTGTTTCTTCTCAATCCTGAAAATGTATTTTCCTTTAACATTTTTACAGATGGCTTTTGTCTCTCTGAATTTGAATTTCTAAAACATATAAGTAGATAAGCAGGAGGTTTTTCTCCTTTGATTTTTACTATTCGTTGCTTATTATTCATTCAAACCTTAATAAGCAGAGACTGTCTCTTTGCCCAGATACAGCTGAGAGAAAGAAGGGGAAAGAAGTAGGAACAAGGGGGGAAAAAGCATGATCAAGGTACTGGAAAATTTTCAAACATTGGAGCTTTATTAAATTTTTCTACATCTTTAGTAAGAAGGAAATTCTAGGTTTATTTTTCTACTGAAACCATTCAGTACCCTTCTAAAATGTGGTTTCCCACTTAACATAAATATTACAATAGCCTACAAACCACCACAATACACATTACCTCTCTGATCTCATGTCTTAGAAGTTTTCCCTGCTCTCTTCACTCCATCCCACATCATTGGGACTAGCCAACTATGCTCCTACCGCCAGGCCTTTATGCTTACTGTTTCCCCTGCCCAGTACACAGGTTCGTAACTGCATATCCACTCATTTGCTCAGTTGCCACTTTCTGTGAAATTTTCCCTCACCCACGTATCTGTAACAGAAAAATACATTGAACTCCAACCCTCTCTATGCTTTTTTTGCCATAGAACTACCTTATATATAATGTTTCATTTGTTCATCTTTTTTTAAAAATATATTTTATTGATTTTTTACAGAGAGGAAGGGAAAGGGATAGAAAGTCAGAAACATCGATGATAGAGAGACTTCGATCAGCTGCCTCCTGCACGCCCCACACTGGAAATGTGCCCGCAAGCAAGGTACATGCCCTTGACTGGAATCGAACCTGGGACCCTTCAGTCTGCAGACCGACATTCTATCCACTGAGCCAAAACGGTCTCGGCTATTCTTCATCTTAATCTCATGCACTAGAAAATAAGTCCATAAAGGACAGATCCTTTGCATATTTAATTCATTACTGTTATCAACAGTGCCTAAACAACCCGTGGTTCTTAGCAGTTGTCCAATAAAATTTATTGAATTAATGAATGTTTAAAGTCAAAGAGGACTAAAATTTTAATGTGTGGATATTTAGCCTTTTTTACTTAGTTATCAATACCACCCCCATCTTTTTTTTAAATATATATTTTATTGATTTTTTACAGAGAGGAAGGGAGACATCCATCAGCCGCCTCCTGCACGCCCCACAATGGGGATGTGGTCTGCAAGCCAGGTACATGCCCTTGACCGGAATCGAACCTGGGACCTTTCAGTCCACAAGCCTACGCTCTATCCACTGAGCCAAACCGGTTTCAGCACCACCCCCATCTTTATTGGGACCTTAGGAAGCACTGTTGGCATGGGCACAGGAGGCAAAGACTATATAATTGTGGGTGGAAGGGGAGGGTGTATAAACTTCTCTACAAAGCTATTCAGCAGTACCTACCAAAATTTAAAATACATATACATTTTGACCCCAAAGTTTATCTGAATTTACCCAATGGAAATAATGGCACAGATAGATGTGCACCCATCGTTTGCAATGTTGTGTATTGCTTCCGTTTCAGCTTAGGCTGCACGAAGCTGTCCAGAGTAGTACCGCCCCTCTTACACCAAAAATAACACCGAACCGTCGTCACTTCATTAGCATTAATATTTTTAAAAGGTTAATCTAGTGGCACGGGGACTCGGGGAGACTAAGGTCCGGAGGCCCGGCTGCACATTTCACTCGAAAGGACTCTGAGCTCCGCAAAGATACCCGCCCCCGCGGCGGACTTAGGAGGGGGGGCTGGCGGGAGGAGGGGACCCCCAGCCATCCCTTCCAGAAGTTTCCGTTTCCGAGAGCTGGACTCCGCCTCGGCAGGGATCAGATTCCTTTTCCAGTTTTCTTTTCCCGCTCAGGCCCTGCCTTTTGAACAAAGACCAAACGCCCAGGCTCCGGCCGAACGCTGCGGACGCCTGGCGGGAAGCGCGCGCCCGCTGCCCGCTGCCCGCTGCCCGCGCCCCCGCGCCCGCGCCCAGGCACGCGCACGCCCGTCGCTCAGCAGCGCAGCATCCCGGTCCTGCGGAGAAAGCCCGAGGGCACTGCCGCCTGCCTGGACGCCCCGCGGAGCCCCGCCACCATGAGGTAAGGGCTCCCCCGGCCTGTCCGTCCACGCTCCGCGCAGGCCTTTGTTCCCGTCCCATTGCGGGTCCCGCGCGGCGCAGCGCAGCGCAGCGCAGCCCCGGGAAGAGGCCGAGCCCCCTCCCCCGTCTCCGGGCCCAGCAGCCAGGCGTCTGACGGAGGGCGCTCCCCGGCCACCTGGCCCCGGTGCCGGGCGCCTGGAATCGGGCCTGCCGGGGAGGGTGCCCGAGCGGACTCTTCCCCGGAGTCCCGGTCCTCTCAGGGCGGCTGCGGTCTGGCCAGGTCCAGGCGACGCGCCCCGGAGACGTGCCCACCTCGGCGGCGCCCGCGCTGGGGACCCAGGGCCCTGCGGCGGGGCCTCTACGTGGCGCGGGTCTCCGTAGGCCCGTCGCCGCCCCCCCTTCCCAAGGCGGCAGCTGCCATTCCCTCCTCTGGGCAGAGGCGCGGCGTGGCCGCAGCCCCCGGGCGGCGCCGCTGTCTCCTCCTGCCATATTGCCTTTCTGGTCTCGGCGTCGGAGCGCTTCCCTGCCCTGCCCGGGAGCGGCCTTGGCACCGCGGGCAGGTTTGTATTGCTCCACCCGATCCGCTATTCCAGGAGGGATTTCTTGATCCCCGGACCGATGGATGGCGACGGCGCCGGACCCTTGCCCCTTGGGGTGTCCCCAGGCCTAGCACCCTGCCCGGTGCGTGTGGTCAGGGAACCCCATCGCGTTTATAAAGTCGAGGAAGGAGAGGTTTAAGATCCCGGACGCCGGAAGCAGACGACCCTTTGTTCTACGAGTTGGGTGATCCGAAGCAAAGTTGTTTAAGCTCCCAGAGCCTGTTTATCTGTCGAGAAGGAATGGCCTCCATCTCACGGGACTCTTATGAGAAGTAAAATAATAATAAGTCCCTAACTTCTAACATTTGTAAGGAGGGAGGGAGGTATGGGGAAGGGCCCGAAGAAACAAGGAGGAGAAAAGGGTGTGTGCACTGGACGTGTATAATTGTAGGGTGGGGATGGAAGAAGGGTGACTCCATTGGGGGCAGTGAGATGGGCTCCCAAGGACAGTGAAAGATTGCTTCTAACTGGGGGAAAAAAAAAAAAACGCTGAAAGATACATGTTGCCTCTTCATGCACAATAGCCTCTCTCTGCCAGCTTTCCAGAGGCAAAGTTGAAATATTAAGTTGACAAAGTTTAAAAAAGTAAAACTTCTCCTGGTCGGCCAGATGGGCAGAGCGCATCAGTGGCTGGCTGAATGCCCCTTTCAGGTCTCACCCCACCTTCATAAGCCCAGGCAGCCCTCCGCATTGTCTTGGGCTGCGGTGGTAGAAACCTTCAGAACAGAGGCCAGTGTTCATGATACTCTATGGGTGGGCAGGGGGCTGATAGGCTCATATTGCGGTGAATTGCTGGTAAGACCCTGGCAAAACTTACAGTTACACCAGAGAAAGGAACAATTACTATGGGGGAATCATACCAGGTTTCCCAGTGAGGACTGTCAGAAACCGTTCAAAACCTATTTTCAAAATCCAAACATAGAGACAGTCAGAGAGCATGCCAAGGTATGAAGACAGGTAGAGAGGAAAAGACTGAACTGGGAAAAGTTTGGAGCCATTAGCAGAAGGGAAGAACTAGAAGGGATTCCTTCATCTGAAATTCAGGTGTTTTTTATGCTAAGCCTACACCTCTGGATTTGCCAGAAGCTGCCAGTATGTAAGTTCATTCACTCATTCATTCATTTAACAAATATTTATTTATTGAATTTCTATTATAACTGGAATAATAGATGCTAGGGACACAGAAATAAAAAAATTAAAATTAGAACAAGGTCTCCATTCTCATGGGGCTTACATTTAATTGAGGGGAATAGACAAATAGTATATAAATGAGTAACCAACATAATTCAGAAAGTGGTAAGAGTGGTAAGGAGAATAAAGCAGTGTAATGGCCAAAGAAAAGGATCTAGAATGGAGGAGGCTATTTTAGATAGCTCTGCCTCAGGCAGCCTCTTAAATAGTGAGTATTTGAGCTGAGTTATAGGAGATAGCCACTCAAAGATTTAGGACATTCCAAATAGAGTAAAAACAACAGGTGTAAAAGTCTTTGACCTTGGTATGTCATTACAGAAAGAAGGTCACTGTGAATGAGGAAGGAGAGTAGTAGGAGAGAAGATTGGATGGATAAACACAGCCAGCTCCTTTAGGGACCTGTAGGATATGGCTAGATGAGTATCTGAGGGTGTTGGGAGTTATTTGGAGATTTTAAGACTGACATAATCCGGTTTATATTTTCAAAAGTTTACTAGTTACTATATGAAGACCAAGAGTAAAAGCAGGGAGACCAAATTTTTTTTCCCCAGCTCAAAGGAAAGGTAATTGTGGTTTATACTAGATAAATAGCAGGGGGAGTGGAGAAAAATGGGTGGATTTGAAATGTATCTGGGTGGTAGAATTAACAGGACTTCCTATTGGATTTGGATGAAAGTTGAGAGAAGAGGAACCAAAAATTATTCTTCAGTTTTGACTTGTGGAACTAAGAGGTGCCAAACAAAGTGGGAATTACGGGAGAACAGATTCTGGGACCCAAATTTCTATATTGGATATATTCATTTGAACTAAAAATGAGATAAGTCTGGAATTCAGAGGCGAGATCAGAGATAGAGGAAATACTTTGGAAAGGCATCAACTATACAACAGCAAGTCTTTAATTGGATTGTTCGGAAAAGTATTTTAATTCACTTAACATGTGAAGACAAAACAGGCTGGGTGCTTAATCTTATCTAATAAAAGAGTTAATTTTGCAAATTAACCGTACCTCCCCTACAGCTATAAGCCACGCCCATAAGCCAATCAGAAGTGATTATGCAAATTAACCAACCAAGATGGCTCTGGCTACAGAGAGAGCAGAAGGGAGGCTTGGGTTGCCACTGAGATGGAGGAAGCCAAGCTTTCCACACACCCTGGCCCTTAAGGCTACAAAGTTTCAATTATAGAAGATAAATAAATTCCAACAGAAATGGCTGCCACCCCGAGCGGAGCTAGCAGAAGGCTGAGCTCTGCTCCAGGCTAGTTTCAATTGTAGAAGATAAATAAATCCCAGATACCAGGGCCTCTGCTTGGGTCACCGGGGGGGCGTGGCTGGCCTGCAAACTACCACAGGCCCCTCACTCAGGCCATCCTGATCTGGGACACCCTTCAGGGCAAACCACCTGGCCCCCCATGCACCAGGCCTCTATCCTATCTAATAAAAGAGTAATATGCAGATTGACCATCACTCCAACATAAGATCCTTTCCCCATGTGGACACAAGATGGCCACCACAAGATGGTCAGCAGGGGAGGGCAGTTGGCAGGGACCAGGCCTGCAAGGGAGGGCAGTTAGGGGTAACCAGGTCAGCAGAGGACGGAAGTTGGGGGTGACCAGGCCTGCAGGGAAGGGCAGTTGCAGGCGGGGGACCCAGGCCTGCAGGGGAGGGCAGTTAGGGGTGACCAGGCCTGCAGGGGAGGGCATTTAGGGACAAACAGGCTGGCAGGGGAGTGGTTAGGGGGTGACCAGGCTGGCAGACAGAAGTGGTTAGGGGCAATCAGGAAGACAGGCAGGCAAGCAGTTGGGAGCCAGCAGTCCCAGATTGTGAAAGGGATGTTGGACATCCCTCAAGAGGTCCCAGATTGGAGAGGGCACAGGCTGGGCTGAAGGACACAACCCCCTTACCCCATGCACGAATTTCGTGCACTGGGCCTCTAGTGTGTTAATAATGATAATTATATCTTTGTTAACTTCCTTGCACTTCTTTCAGATCACCTTTAGAACATTTTTGCCCAGCTCTCTTGTTTGAGAGAATAACTAATTGTCTTTAAATAAATATATATCTCTGCCACTCCCTATCTGAAGCACTTTGTGAAGCACATCTTGGTGAGAAGTAGCTCATCTCAAAACAATTCCAACAAAGTAGAATGTTTTAACCTTTAGAGCTCATGTATGAAATTGTTGTTTTCTTAACCTGAGACCTTTATCTGGTCTGGTTTTTTCCCAATGGTCAGTCACACAAACCTCTTACCTGCTCTTTAAGCTACTCTGAAATCTCTTGTGTTCTCTTTAGGTACTCCTTCAATGAAGTGAATTTTATATACATTAAATATATCTTATGTTTTAAAGAAAATTATTCTATGAAAAGCAACCCTCTAATTTGTATATGAGAAGTGGTATAATAATATGGTTGAAAGGCATAGTTTTTGAATCAGACAAAATCAGGTTGGGATCTTGGCTAGGCACTTTATAGCGGTGTAACTTAAGACATGTAATTTAAACTCTCTGCCAGTACTCATCATAAAATTGTGAAAATATTATTGATTTTAATATGTTTTTATTGCACTATGGTTGGAGTGCAATGTGTGAAAGGAAAGTGATACAAAATGAGGTTAGAGAAGTAGAACATAGGCTGGAGATGAAGGGCATAGCAACCATGGTAAGGAGTTTGGGGCTGGAGATAAAGATTTGAGCATTAATAAAAAAAATAGCTTCACTTCTGCTTTGTAGTCCATCTTTCTTGCAATTCAAGTGACATCTTCACTTGAGTATCTAATAGACATCTTCGAATTAACATTTCCAAATAGTCCTCTCGATTTGAGGATTTATCCACTCAGCTCCTAAAGTCAAAAGTATAGCAATCATCCGTGCTTCCCTCATCACCTCATGGCCCTAATGCTACCCATTTCCTGCCAGTCACCCATTTCCTTCTCCTGCTTTATTTTTCTCCTTAGCACTATCATCATCTCACATACTCTATATTTTGTCTTTTTATGGCACATCCATCATCCCCTGTTAGAATGTAAGCTACATGAAGTCAGAATGATTTTTTTTCTGTTTTGTTCACGGCTGTATCCCCAACCTGAGCAGTGTCAGGCATATAGTAGGCTCTCGATTTTGTTGAGTAAATAGCTGCTGCACTAGTTTCCCACCTTCCTCTCTTGACCCTCTATAGCAGCGGTTCTCTACCTGTGGGTCGCGACCCCTTTGGGAGTCCAACGACCCTTTCACAGGGGTCGCCTAAGACCATCGGAAAATGCAGATATTTACATCAAGATGCATAACAGTAGCAAAATTTCATGGTTGGGGGGTCACCACCACATGAGAAACTGTATGCAAGGGTCGCGGTCTTAGGAAGGTTGAGAACCACTGCTCTATAGTCTATTCTCCACAGAGCATCTAGAACTTTTTAAAGCTTAGATCAAACATTTTCCTTTCCCTACCTAAACATTTTTCTCCAAGGGTTTCCCATTGCAGTTAGAGTACAACTTAAGTCAGCTGCCCCTGCCTACTATTTCTCATCTCCTACTACTATCCTTTTTGTTTATGCTTCAGCCACACTTCCTTCTGTCCCCTGAACGCTGCCAAATTTGTTCCCACATCAAGGCCTTTTTGCTGGTACCTCAGCCCAAACCAAGGTTTCTGACATTTTTGTACTAGATCATTCTTGGTGGTTGGGGCTGACCACTCTTTCTGTGGTGACAAACAAAATTGTCTCCACACATGACCAAAGGTCCCCTGGAGGTTAAAATTACCCTGGTTGAGAAGCACTGGCTTAGTCCATTCTGCCCTCAGATCTCTTATAACAGCCTCCTTTTCATTGTTGAGATCATACTTCAATTGCTCCTTTTTACAGGGCTATTTCTTAACAATCATAACTAACGTATCCCCCCACCAGCTGCAGCACCTAATCCCATTACTCTGATTTTTTTCTTTTTAGTACTGATTACTATCTGGAATTATGTTGTCCACTGATTTGTATGCATGCTTATTTTCTGTCAACACCTTTTGTTCCTTCCTTTTCCAGAATGGAGTTACCGTGAAGTAATGGCCTTTTTCTAGCTTGTTCACTGCTATATCTACCACAACTAGAATATTGCCTCACACATATGATGTGATCAATAAATGTTCATTGATGGAAAACTACCATAGTTCCCATAAACATTTATACGAATACATATTTACACTGTGCATACAAGGGGGGGTCCTGTGTGCAGCAGAAAAGGAAATATACACTCAGACACACTGTACACTGTTCATTTCATAGAGCATTTCCCTCTTTGAGAGAAACTCTTAAGTAATTTTTTTTTTTTGCATTTCTTTTTATGTCTCTGACAGTTAAGTTTTTCCCCATCTTTTGGTATGCCTGTTTCGATCCGTTTCTGTGCCTTTTTTTCTCTGTAAGCTTTTCTTCCTCCCTCCCTCCACACCTTCATTACTTCCTTTCTCTGCAAAAATGATATGTTTGGTTTCTCTGTCTCCTTCAATGTATTTCTTATTTCTCACCCACTTTTTTTTTCTCTTCATTAATAATACAGAAGTGAAATTTTTATATTAATTATTGACTATATTCATTATTCTTAATTTTCAAGGCTAGTTAGTAAAACATTTAAATTGTCCTCTCCAAAAATAGGTGGTTCTTGTGGGACAATGACAATCAAAGGAAATAGATACCCTGTAACATAGAAAACACTATCATCTCAAGAATTTTGCAATAAATCATGAGAATTTAATGAAATTTTTCTGGGACATAGGAATCTAGTATAAGGTTATAGTAGCTATGATTTAACTATACGATCTAATAAAAGATAAAATTTGCTATTAAGGAAAGAATAGTACTGTGGTTTAAAAATTGTTTCCTTTGTTCAGAAATTTAAAAAAATTTTTTTATCTTTGACAGTGAGCTTCCTAAGGACTCCTTGAAGACCATTCTGTTGGAGTTAGAATGCCACTTTACCTGGAATTTACTTAAGGAGGACATTGATCTGTTTGATGTGGAAGATACAATTGGGCAACAGCTTGAATTTCTTACGACAAAATCCAGACTCACTCTTTATAACTTATTGGCCTATGTGAAACACTTAAAAGGCCAAAATAAGGATGCCCTAGAGTGCTTGGAACAAGCAGAACAAATAATCCAGCGGGAACACTCAGACCAAGAAGAAGTACGAAGTCTGGTCACTTGGGGAAATTATGCCTGGGTGTATTATCACATGGGCCAGCTTAAAGAAGCTCAGAAGTATACAGACAAGGTAGGGGATGTCTGCAAGAAAATGTCCAGTCCTTTTAACTACAAATTGGAGAGTCCTGAGATTGACTGTGAGAAAGGGTGGGCACTTCTGAAATTTGGGGGAAAGTATTACCAGAAGGCTAAAGCAGCTTTTGAGAAGGCTCTGGAAGTGGAACCAGACAATCCAGAATTTAACATTGGTTATGCCATTACAGTGTATCGGCTGGATGATTCTGACAGAGAAGGGTCTGTAAAAAGTTTCTCTCTGGGCCCTCTGAGGAAGGCTGTAACCCTGAACCCAGATAACACCTACATTAAGGTTTTCCTGGCACTGAAGCTTCAAGATGTACATGCAGAAGCTGAAGGGGAAAAGTATATTGAAGAAATCCTGGACCAGATATCATCCGAACCGTATGTCCTTCGTTATGCGGCCAAATTCTACAGGAGAAAAAATTCCTGGGACAGAGCTCTTGAACTTTTGAAAAAGGCTTTGGAGGTGACACCAACCTCTTCCTTCCTGCATCACCAAATGGGACTTTGTTACAGGGCACAGATGATCCAAATCAAGAAAGCCACACGCAACAGACCTAAAGGCAAAGATAAACTGAAAGTTGATGGGCTGATTACATCTGCTATATTTCATTTCAAGGCCGCTGTGGAACGAGACTCTATGTTTGCATTTGCCTACACAGACCTGGCCAACATGTATGCTGAGGGAGGCCAGTATAGCAATGCTGAAGACATTTTCCAGAAAGCCCTTCGTCTGGAGAACATAACTGATGATCACAAACATCAGATCCACTACCACTATGGCCGCTTTCAAGAATTTCACCGTAAATCAGAAAATACTGCCATCCACCATTACTTAGAAGCCTTAAAGGTCAAAGACAGGTCATCCCTGCGTACCAAACTGACAAGCGCTCTGAAGAAATTGGCTACCAAGAGACTTGGTCACAATGCGTCAGATGTGCAGAGTTTAAGTGCCCTCGGGTTTGTTTACAAGCTGGAGGGAGAAAAAAGGCAAGCTGCTGAGTATTATGAGAGGGCCCAAAAGATCGATCCAGAAAATGTAGAATTCCTTACTGCTCTCTGTGAGCTTCGACTTGCCACCTAACTACATATTCCAGGAAATCGATTTTAAAGCTCTTCTCTTTATTTGGGGTTCTTATACTTTTGTTTATTGTTTTAATCCATTCATTATAGAGTCATTTTTATTGAATCGTTAGTGTGTACCAGGCATCATGTTAAGTACTTTATATACATTATGATAATCACTTGTTTTTTACTCTTGAAAATTAAAATAATTCACTAAGAAACAGCAACGTTCCAACTGTTTTAACTTAAAAATGACATGGCCATTATAACTTTATACCCTTTATGTCTGCTGTTGATAATGATATTCTGATTAAGTTTTGTCAAATTTCCCATATTACTCACTTATGCAGTGAGTATAATCCTATATAAATCTTTGACACCAAGGTCAGGAACACTGTTTCAGGAGTGCAATTATATAGCTTATAAAAGGTAGAACCATCCAGTTACAGATGTCCTGGCTTCAATGAGGATATTTAACCATCAACCTAAAGAATCCTCTTTGTTGGAAGAAAAAAGTTCATAATAAAAAAAAAAATTGGTCATTTCTGATGACTCAATAAAAAAAACTAGAACATGAGAAAAAAGTATTATCTCCTAGTATGTTAATTATGTAGCTAGAAACAGTTATGAGAAAATAATGGATAATGGAAAACCATTAGTCTCAAGTTTCTCTGGTTCTTTAAGTAGAAGAATATGCCTAAACTGAATCTAGATTAAATTAATTTTATTTTTTCCTATTAGAATTGCAGTATTTTTAGGTTACAATCATTGAAATAGAAAGCAGACCAAATGAGAAATTGGAAATAATGATAAGCAAATTACTAAAGTAGAAGTCCCTAACCTATATCCCTAGATTACTAAAATTTCAATGATTTAGTTTTGGGTCTGGACTGGGCAGAATTCTCATACCCCCAATTTCTGGCTTTTGGTTAATTGTTTTAGAATTTCAACTTCTGTGAAGCTATTTCTTTTATCTGAAGTTTTCAGATCAACATGCTTTCCTATAGATCATCAGTAATAAGTAATCCCAGCTTTTAGTTTTAATGTCCACCTTGAAGGGTCACTGTTTAAGGGCTCTTATATCAAGGGATTTTTAAAAAAATATCATTATTGTTGAAAGTATTACTGATGTCCTCTTTCCGCCCCCCCTCAGATGACTTTCTCCTCCCCCTCCCCCCACTCCCGCCTCCTCCCTAGTTTGGGATATTGCTAAAAGTGGCTTCTTTAAGGTATTTCTTTGATTATGTTTACTACCAGTATTAGTGGAAAAGTGTGCCATGTGATTTAATTCTCTATACTGCCAAATGTATCTTAAAACTAATGTGTATTATGTGTTTTACTTTTTGTTGCTATTTTTATCTTTTATGATTTTATTATAAATGTAGTGAATTATCATTGTAAAATTTCAAACAATACAGAAGTATATGACTTTAAGAGTGCTCCCCTTACCCTACTCCAATCCTACACCCTCAAGGTAAACTGTTAGAAGTTTGATATGTTACCTTCCAGATGTGTTTTTTAATGCACATTCAAACATAAATATATACTGCAGTGTATCTCATGAATTAAATTCTTTTTAATGTTTGTTTTACTCAAATCCCTGCTGTTTTTATTTATTTCATTCATTTTGTTTGTTTACTCAAGAAGGAAGAATAGGGAAAAGAATGATCTTTACTCAAGTATTTTAGAAATTCAGGACTCGAATATTTTGTTTTGCAGAAATCATTTTCCCTTATTGGGAATAATGTAATTAAGGTTGTGCTCCCAAGTAGGCACTTGACATGCAATAAAATACAGTTATGGTCTCAAAACAAAGATCTTAACTATGAGCCTCTAAATATTAGACATTCAGGTCTATGAAATGATCTTAAAACTCACTAGATATTAAAATACTGAAATATATAAGAAGTCATAACATGGTAAGAAAGTATAATAGTATATGAAAAATATAAATATTAAATTAAAATTAATGTTTATAGTAACAATTTTGTCAATAATTGTACATTTCTTCTTAAAATTTATAACTACTTGGAAATTATTTCATAGACTCTTGGGTTTAAAAAAGACCTCAGAGTTCACTTTTATCAATTAACCATAAATACTTCAAGTTTTGATTACATGAATTAGCTTCCTAAATGATAATTTCATCTTTAGATAGTCTTATTCTTAGAAATGTATTCCTTCCATTTAACCGAAGAGTATGGCCTGAAGTTTACATGTTTCAGTCTGTCTTTAGAGACTAAAGAGATCTAATCTGTTTTTGTTTTTGTTTTTTAGACCAAAAATATGTCCAGGGAAGTGGTTGTAATTGCCCTTTGGGGTGATTTGACGCTTTGGGAAGAGAGAAGCACTTCTTTCCAAATCCCCAAGTGATCTTGGAAACCATTTTATTGAACAGTAAAGCTATGCCATCAGTCTCACAAAAGATGAGAAAAAACCCTTCAACAAGAGAATCCACTGGCAGGAAAACTGGCTTCAGAGTAATGGAGCTCATAAACCTATTTTCTGTCCTCTCTGGGTGCAGAACTAGCCTTAGCAGTTTATCACATGCTATCTGCCAGAGTCTCAAGGACAATATAATCAGTCACTGTTGCTTTCTAGATTGAGCTTTGAGAATTATCTCAGTTCAAGAAGAACTGCATAGACCCACAGAACTTTAGAACCAGGAGGGCCATAAGAACATGCCTGCTCTACCAACTTTATTGGTAAGAAAATTGGACCATAGATTGGTGATATGACTTTAAATTTCACAACTAATTTCTTCTTGCTCCTAGTTCAGTATCATTTTTCCCTATTTGACAGTTTCTACCTATCCTATATAATAAAAGGCTATAATGCAAATAGACTGAACAGCAGAACAACCAGTTGCTATGATGTGTACTGACCATCAGAGGGCGTGTGCAGAACATGGCAGGCGTTGGCCATGGTAGGATGGTGGAGCAGGTGAGCAAGGGTGCCAGACCAAGGTGGGGGTGCCTGTCGCTGTCATCGGGCAAGCCTCTGGTGGTTGCTGAAAATTCTTTGCTCCTCCGTGCCACGGTCCCACCTGGCACTTGCACCTGCTGCCAGTACCAGTACCTGCTGCCAACGCTGAAGCCACCATTCATATCCTCTGCGAGTGCTGGCCCTGCTCACACCCACAGCCAGCACCAGTCCCGATCCCTTGGTACCATCAGTGGGTACGAACAGTGGCTGCCAGCCCTGACCACCCCTGAGGGCTTTTCCACCTTCCCCTGCTCCTGAGGAGCAATTGGGGATGCAACCGCTGCTCACACCCACTACTGGCGCCGGTCCCAATTGCTGCTCTGTGCTGTCAGTGGGTATGAGCAGGGCCAGCACCATCAGCAGGTGGGAGCAAGGCTGCCAGCAGACAAGGGACAGGGGGGCTGTGGCAGGAGGGGTCAGGCGAGGGCATGGAGGCTGGGCCAAGACTCGCTTCTATGCCTACCACATCCTCAGCCCACAGTTCCTTTCAAGGTGCACGAATCCATGCACTGGGCCCCTAGTAATATTTGTTAGACAGTTAAACTTTAGCAGTTTATCTGGCCATGATGTGATTATAACACAAGCAGGCCTAAGGATGGTACTTTTATAGAATGTGCTTATTGTTGAGATTAAAAGAACATGACAGAAGTATAAAACGTGAAAATGTGGCATGCTCTTTTTATAACTGGTAGATTATAAGAAATGAGACTCCATTGGCCTAGATAGTTAGAATAGTCTCCTTTGAGTAGTTCAAGAAATCAAGGGACTCAATCCAAGGAAAAGGCTTGTCTCAAGAGTTGGATGTTGGAAATCAGAAATTTGGAATGTATTCATCAAACCTACTATGGAAGGCTGAAGAACCAGTAAACGATGAGAAGCCAGGATACCAGGCCTTTGTCCTTGGGAGGTAGGATGCATCTGCCATACACACACCTACCAGAATCAGAATCTTTGTCCAGTGTGGAGAGTGCTATAACACATATAACAACCAGAGGTAACCGGGGATCACCTTCCTCAGCATCCCCTGTGTTTGCCTTGAACTTCCAAGTCAGGGAGTTTATAGAGTGCCTCTGAGCCTGAATTCCATTGAGTATTAATTTAGCCTAAGTAGCTCCACCTCTACATGCTTTCCCTTTTCCATACTACATTAACACTTTAATTGCACAAATACACACAAAACATAAAAACAAAACCCAAAATAAAAATCATAACTCAGCTGGTATGGCTCAATGGTTGAGTGCTGACCTATGAATCAGGAGGTCACAATTGGATTGCTGGTGAGGGCACATGCCCAGTGGTGGGCTCAGCCCCCAGTAGGGGTCTTACAGAATGCAGCCAATCAACAATTTACTCTCATCAGTGATGTTTCTATCTCTCCCTCTCCCTTTCTCTCTGAAATCAATAAAAATATATTTTTTAAAAATCACAGGTAATTTGTGTATAAAAACCTTTTATTAAGATTTCAGGAGAGAAGAGTCTACAACTTAAAACTTAATATTAGGTAATTCCTGTTTCTCTTTTGTAAGAGAGAATGCTCATAGAAAGAGGGAAGGAGAGGAAAGGGGGAGAATGGAAAGAGGAATGGAGTGAGAAGAAAAAACCCTTCAAACATTTCTTCAGTTCGCAGGTCAACTCTCTATCCACTGAGCCAAATTGGTTAGGGCTCAAACATTTCTTGATGTTCCTGACTCTTTCCATGATTCTAGGCCTTATTTCTTTCCTATCTCTACTCTTCTCCCTCTGAAATAAAAACCATATCATCCATTTTCCTTAAATAGAGCAATTCAGTTCTAACTCTTACCCTTATACTCAGCCATGACCCACCTATGTATAACCAAATTCACCAAATTACTTAGTTCAATAAAAGGGTCCTTCATTTTAACATGAAACACTCTCCTTTAAACGAAATTGTTATAAATAAATAGCATTCCCTCATAATTTCACAGAAAATACACATATTAAAGTAAATTTAGCCCTAGTTGGTTTTGCTCAATGGATAGAGCATTGGCCTACAAACTGAAGGGTCCCAAGTTTTGATTCCAGTCAAGGGCACATATTCGGGTTGCGGGCTAAATCCCCTGTAAGAGGTGTGAATGAGGCAGCCAATCAATGATTCTCTCTTATTATTGACTAGAGACCTGGTGTACAAAATTCGTGCACGGGGAGGGGGGTGGTGTCCTTCACCCATCCTGTTCCCTCTCCAATCTGGAACCCCTTGAGGGTCAATTTGCATATTACTCTCTTACTATATAGGATGTTTCTATCATTCTCTCTCTTCCTCTCTGAAATCAATAAACGGGCAGTCGGACATCCCTCTCACAATCCAGGACTGTTGGCTCCCAACTGCTCACCTGCCTGCCTTTCTGATTGCCCCTAACTGTTTCTGCCTGCCAGACTGATCACCCCCTAATCACTGCCCTGCCAGCCTGATTGATGCTTAACTGCTCCCCTGCCAGCCTGTTTGTCCCTAACAGTCTTCCCCTGCAGGCCTGGGTCCCTCCCACTGCCCTCCTCTGCTGGCCTAGTCGCCCCTAACTGCCCTCCCTTGTAGGCCTGGTCCCTACCAACTGCCCTCCCCTGCTGGCCATCTTGTGGTGGCCATCTTGTGTCCACATGGGGGCAGCCATCTTGTGTGTTGGAGTGATGGCCAATCTGCATATTACTCTTTTATTAGATAGGATAGAGGCCTGGTGCATGGGTGGGGGGGCAGGTGGTTTGCCCTGAAGGGTGTCCCAGATCAGGGTGTCCCTTGGGGCGTGGGGTGGCCTGGGTGAGGGGCCTGTGGTGGTTTGCAGGTTGGCCACGCCCCCCCACTTCCGGTGACCCAAGCAGAGGCCCTGGTATCTGGGATTTATTTTCTACAATTGAAACTTTGTAGCCTGGAGTGGAGCCAAGCGTTCTGCTCCCACAACTATTGAAACTTTGTTGCCTTAAGCGGAGGCCTGGACCTGCCAGAGTGTGTGGAAAGCTTGGCTTCCTCAATCACCAATGGCAACCCAAGCCTCTCTCCTGCTCTGTGGCCATAACCATCTTGGTTGGGTTAATTTGCATACTTGCTCTGATTGGCTGGTGGGCATGGGTGGTGGGCATGGCTTGTGGGTGTAGCAAGATATGGTTAATTTGCATATTACTTTTATTAGATAGGATGTTTCTATCATTCTCTCCCTCTCTGAAATCAATAAAAATATATTAAAAAAAATAAATTCAATCACTAAATCTGTCATAATTTGTATAAAGTATAAGAACGATGTGTTATGCTTCCAAATTGACACAGAATACACTTTCCTATATCATTTTGTTTCAAGATTTCTCAAAATTTGAATTCTGATATATGTTTGAGTTCTTTGAGTTACACTTTATTTATTTATTTTTAATATATATATTTTATTGATTTTTTTACAGAGAGGAAGGGAGAGGGATAGAGATTTAGAAACATCAATGAGAGAGAAACATCAATCAGCTGCTTCCTGCACACTCCCTACTGGGTATGTGCTCACAACTAAGGTACATACTCTGGACCGGAATCAAACCTGGGACCCTTGAGTCCACAGGCCGACGCTCTATCCACTGAGCCAAACCGGTTAGGGCTTTTGTGTTACACTTTAACTTAACCCTTTATCAACTCATATCCAATCAATTAACACATTGGTTGGGGACCAAGAATGTACCCCAAGATGGCAATATGGGTTCCCAAGAAAGGCAGAGATCTAAAATATTTTTACCAATGGTTATTCATAGAGAAGTCAATCAAAATCATCATGATACTAACTTTGATATTCCACATAGAGAAATAACCTGGGCAACCAAAGTACTGAAAAACACCACACAGCATCTTTATCCCTATATTTGTACTTGCAAGAGGAAGAAGGTAAATGTGGGATGGGTAATGAACAGGACTGGGGATAAGAAGAGTAGGAAACAACAAACTTTAATGCTTCTTCCAAGGCTGACCTTGTCAGGTTGGAGGCATCACCAACTTCTGGGTGGTGGTCTCACTAATTCCAGCAGATGGCAGTGCCACATAACATGTCAATAAAGAAAAGGAAAGAAAAGGCTTTCCTGAAGTGCTAGACCCTTTAAGAAGAGAAAACTTGCTCAACATCATCAATCATCAGAGAAATGCAAATCAAAACCACAATGAAATATCACCTCACACCTGTCAGAATGGCTATTATTAAAAAGTCAATGAGGGTTGGTGAGGATGGGGAGAAAAGGGAACCCTTGTGCTCTGTTGGTGGGATTGCAAACTGGTGCAGCCCCTATGGAAAAAAATATGGAGATTCCTAAAGAGGTTAAAAATAGATATACCGTATGACCTAGGAATTCCACTTCTGGGTATTTATTCGAAAATGGGGGGGGGAGGACTAATTTGAAAGGATATATGCATCCCCTATGTACATTCCAATATTATTCACCATAGCCAAGATATGAGAGCAACCTAGGAGTTCATTGATAGATGAATAGATAAAGAAGATGTGGTATATATACACAGCAATAAAAATTGAAATGTTGCCATTGGCAACAACATGGATGGGGCTAGATGGTTTTATGCTAAGTGAGAAAAACCAGGCAGAGAAAGACAAATGCCATGTGGTTTCTTTCATTTATATGTGGAATCTAAAAAACAGAACAAAAAGACACAGAAACAGAGACCAAAGGAATGGTTACCAGAGGGAGGCAGTAGTAGAATGGGTGAAAAAGGGAAGGGGAATATAGTCAATAATATTGTGATAAGTATACATTGTGATACATGATTACTAGAATTAGTGGGATGATGACATTGTAAGTTATAAAAGTGTTGAGTCACTATACTGTACATCTGAAATTAATAAAACTAATGTAAGATTCGATACCAACTACTAGTATACTTAAATAAAAAACAAAAAACACACCAGAAAAAGAGAGAATTTACAAATGATCCCTTTTTAGAGGTGAGAGATGAATAATCCTACATAATAAAACTCTAATATGCAAATCAACTGACGGTGGAATGACGGTTCTCTATGATGCGCACTGATCACCAGAGGGCAGATGCTCAATGCAGGAGCTGCCCTTGGTGGTCAGTGCACTTCCACAGGGTGGGCGCTGCCCAGCCAAAAGCCAGGTTCACAGATGGTGAACACAGCAGCAGTGGCCCAGGGGGGTCTGGCCTAAGCCAGCAGTCAAACATCCCCAGAGAGGTCCTGGTCTGTGAGAGAGCACAGGCCGGGCTGAGGGAACAACCCCCTGATCAGTGCATGAATTTCGTACTAGTGAAGAATAACACCATGCCCTGAAATTTTGTTTTTTATCTAGAGAAGCCAAGTGCAACCCCCAAATCCCAGCAATCCCAAAAGTCCCAGATATCCTTATAGGTCCCCTCACCAGAACACTTATTAGTGTCAACTTGTGTGTGGTTCTGCATTGACCTTAGAAAGCCACATAAAGGAGCTGCCCAACGCCCATTCTCTAAAAAGAGTAGAAGCTGATTTCAATCCCATACCTGGCATGGGTTCCTCAGAAACTCCTCAAATTTCTCCAGCACATGATGGAGTCTTCCTCTCCTAAATGCCAGAGTATTAGTACTCTTAGCCTCAGTATTTAATAACTCTAGGTGTTGCTCTCACCTGTGTTACTTTCAATTTACCAATTAGGCAGTGAACTTGAAACCATGGTGGGTCACTATGTGTATTTTGAATTCCCTACCATATACAACATGGTGACAGATTCTGAGGAGGTGCTTAATAAGTAGTTATTATCATCTCTTACCCACATTTAAAATGCTTGGCATCATTCCGATATCACCTCACACCTGTCAGAATCCTATTATTAAAAAGTCAACCCTAACCGGTTTGGCTCAGTAGATAGAGTGTCAGCCTGCGAACTGAAGGGTCCCAGGTTGGATTCTGCTCAGGGGCATGTACCTTAGTTGCGGGCACATCCCCAGCAGGAGATGTGCAAGAGGCAGCTGATCGATGTTTCTCTCCCATCAATATTTCTAACTCTCTATCCCTCTTCCTTCCTCTGTAACAAATCACTAAAATATATTTTTTTAAAAAAAGTCAATTAGGGTTGGTGAGGATGGAGAGAAATGCTCTATCAGTAATGCCCAATTATTTAGAGGCCACAATAGGACTGAGCAAAAGACTCTAGTTAGGCACTTCTGCTCCTTGCCAAATCCTAACCTAAAGTTTTTGTGTGAAATAAAAACAGCTTGTGTGGTGCCTATACCTTTTCATGCCTGAGGCACACACACTCCATCTTTTCCCAATGTTCAGGCTTCCAGTGTGAGCAGCGTCCTGCTCCCAGCCCTGGCACTCTATTGGATTAAGCCTGTCTGTCTGGGCTGAACACAGTTGTATCATTTTTTACATTTTTAGTCAGGCCTCAATCAGGTAGCAGCTTTGGCAATAGGAATAAAAATCTATTGTTTGGTAGAGGTTTTTTAAAAAAACAAAACCCTCAAACTTTGAAGTATGAGGAGAACAACTCAGATATCTGCCTTGAATTCACTCTATTTCATTTCAATAAATAATTTCAGAATTACACCTACCGGGACTAGGAAGGTGAGAATCAAGTTGACATTACCATCTTCATCGTCACTGGGCAATGGTGCAGACACTTCAGAAAGAACTCAGCTCCTGACTGAGAAAGCTACTTTGGTCATGTGGAAGGCAGAACTCCCTTTTGTGACAAAGTGTGCTCCCCAACTGTCTCCCTACTCCCCCCACACAAATGTTCCCAAGAGAGACCTGGATCAATAGACACCAATTAAATCACTTAGTCTAGAAGTAGTGGTTTTCATGGAACCAGACTCTTGGGAAAACTCTTGGAAATTTTCAACCTAGAATCTTCCCATCTATACTAATTGGAAGATTCAAGTATAATCCAGAGGATTTTATCTGCCCAAGGAAGGGCCTGTTTCCAAAGGGCTTCGTAAGTCCACATAAGAAAATGATCAGAGTGGGCAGGAGATAAGGAGGCAGCCTCCAGCATCAGCTTCCTAGTTTTGCAGGATCTCACGAGATACTGGACCAGATGCCTCAGTTTCCACACCAATAGAGTGGTGATAATTTAGGCTCTTGTGGGGATTAAATAAGACAATGTATAAGAAGTGCTTAGCACAGTAGCTAATACATTGAAAGTCTTCATAAATGGTTTGGGGTTTTATAAAATATTTGATTGCTACCACATCTTTTATACCAGTTAAATCTTAGTGTGATTTAGACAAGCCCAGCACCATCCCATCCAACCCCCTTGTGTAACAGAAAAATGTTTTTCCACACATGACCATAAACTCATTTTATTAAGCTTTTGAAATAAGAAAATATTAACATAAATTTCTGATCTATTAAGACATCACAATTTGGAAAAGTATTGACATCACTTTGTTTTCCTACTCAGTCAATTTCAGCTTGCAGTGACATAAAAAAATATTTAAGATCTGGCATCATCTCACCACAATTTTGTCCTTCATTCCACAAAATACATCATTTCCATGAATCTCTCCATTTGAAATAAACAATTGCATGTAAATGACAATGATAGTCTCTAAGATCTACATTTCTCTATAGGTTCTCTAAAAATGCTGCCCTAAAGGAAAATAAAATAGAAATTTATGCATATAGTCAAAATATCTCAAATATATTATACAAATTTTTAAAAGCTCTGATGTCTATGCTCATTTTTCATTAATATTTATAATACTTTAGAAAAATTATATTTCATGACCAGAGAAATAAAATTTTATTATGATCACTTCTAGGATCATATAAAATATTAATAACTGTTTATATTTCAAAAAACTTTAGACTTGAAGTTTCAAGAAATGACATTTAGTATAAAGTGCTATTCTAACCACATGTAACTTCATTTTTAACTTTGACTATTTGTAGATATTTTCCATATTGTTTTAAAATTACAGAGAAGAAAAAAAACGATGAAGAACTTATGGACACAAACAACAGTGCAGTGACTGTGGAGGGGGGTAGAAGAGGGTTTATGGTGATAGAAAAATAAAATAAAGGAAAAATACATTACTCGAAAAAAATAATAGGTGACAATGTTCACAACTAAATTCTCACACTAAGTAAAAAGATAACAAGTAACATTCAAATTTCTTTGAAAAACAACTATGAAATATTACAGTTTTCTCTCATCAAATCAAGTCAGTATTTCATTCTGAAAGCAATACATTAATATGTAATTTTATTAAATAATCCAGTTATGTGCAAAGACTTGCTGAACATGCTTAGTTCACCTAAAATCTTCCTCATTTCTGTATTTTTTTTCTCTCAGTACCTCTGGCAGGGCATTTGGGAGGCCTCTTAGAGGATGGTGGATTAAATGGCCTTCAGCGTCAAAATATTTCCTTGATGTTCAGATTGAAATGTGTTCAATAGTTAAAATCCTCTTTCAATTGTATAATATGCCCCTATTAAAAGTGTAACATAATTTGGGGTTCAGGATTATCATCCTGTGTATTTTAAATGATTAGAGACAGGTTGGGAGCTATCTCTTCTCTCCCACATCTTCCCTCTTCAATCTGGAGACTCAGAAATTATCCCAAACCATTGGAAAGTAGAGTACTTTGGAATTAGTAAACTATTCTAATCCAGTCAATTGAAGTTTTATATTAATTATAAAATATCACACCACTAGCCTTCTTAAACTTCTTCCTCTCCCCTGTTCCAACTTATAAGTGCTATGATGCTGAAGTTAATCCCTGACACATTCTCATTCAGCTAAAAATGTCCACTAAGTTTCTAATGAGTATCCATAAGAAGATAAAAAGTAGTGGACAATTGAGCAGGAAGTAACACAGAGAGAAAGGAATCTCACCTTCAGAATATCTGTAGAATAATATTTTTCAGGCAAAACCCCCAAATCCTGTTTTGGGCAATGGTGAACCTAAATGTCCAATCTGAAAAGAAAACTCTCACCAGAGACCTGCTGATTCAAAAGTTTAATTCTTGGCCAGATGGAATACTGCCAATATTTTTCCATTCCTAACAGGAATGTGTCTGCAATTCATAAACAAAAGCTTTTTTCCCCAAGGAGAAAAAAAAAACACACACACCAAGTGTTGGTGTTAACATTAAAGGTAGAAATTGTCCTTGCAACGTGGTTGTTTTGCTAAATTAAAATAAGTATTGTATATGACAGTAATGAAGGTGAGAGTCTGGGACATAGTTTTGGGAAGAAACCTTTCCGTTTCTAGTACACTATTCAAATAGAAGATCTTACCAGCCACTTTTAAGATAATTTCCAACCACGGCATTCTATGATTCTTTGGATTCTCAAAGTGGTGCCCACCGTTGTCTAAGGCAAGGGCTCACTGAAGGAGTAAGAAGGGTGGAGGGGGAGAGACAGTCACTTTTATTCTGTATCAATCATTGTCTTAAAGAATGTAGAGTGTGCTTTAACAATCCTGTTTAAAACGCTAATGAGAAGCTCCACTATGAAAAAGATTTGGCACCTTCACCTTCCACTACCATACCTAAGCTGATGCCTTCCTTCACTCGGTATAAAGCACACAAACCTACATGGCAATGCCCCCTTCACCTTCTAACTGAAGAAGGAAGGTGGAGGGCCAGAGAGTTTGAGACAAAGCTGCTGTCCAGTGTCATCTTCTTTGTTCTTGCCCTGAAATTACCCCTAATTACAGCTCATGGTATCAGCTCTGTTCTAGCATTCTCTATGGGGTGATGCTCACTGCCAGAAAGATGTGAGTTCCATTGTGAGTGCAAATCCCAAATGAGGAAACTCTGAGCCAGTCCAGCTTGCTTTGTTACTTGCTATTTCCCCTATAAATATGTTAACAAAACAACAATAATTACTTCCTTGGAAGGCAATGATTCTGCCAAAATAAAATGCTTTAGAAATGTGTACGATCCAGGGGTCCCACCTCTCTTAGCCCTGCAGATTCCCAAGCTCAAGACCATTGGTCATGTGGGGTTATAACCAGGCACAGCAATAGCCACAGATTCCCGGTCTTTCTGATCTAATTCACTTGCTACAGAATAAGCCACCGATCCGTTGGTCCATAGCTGCAGTTTGGTATCAGATTCTTTGGCAAGGATCCGCAGCCGGGGTTTTTTCATCTTCTTCACAAGTCTAGCAAAGCCGAGCAACACGGAACTAAATATCATTGAAAATCCACAGAGAAGAAATGCGGCTGTGTAGCTGCCAGTCGTGTCTACTAGCCATCCTGTAACAAGCAACAGCAAAATCATATTATTGAGTTAAAAATTCAATTACTTACCCACTCTGAATTCTAATAATTTTTAAGGCTAATAACAACAGATTGCTAGGACCACCACTATAACCTTGACACAAAAAGCAAACATCATAAAAATATTGTGCAGCGGCTGAAAAATGCATTATATTTTCTAGGGAAACTTCTAAAATGGATTGTTATTATTATGTAGAGTGCCTGGGAGTGTGTCATATTCTTTGTACCCACAAAATAAATAGTACATATTATTATTAATCCAATGAAATATGGTAGAACAATAAAAGTGGAATCATTCAAGTTATTGATGTTGGGATCAATTATCTAGGGTATTAAGAGAAAAGAATCCTATAAAATGCTATTAGTATTCCCAGCACCAATATTCCATCTGTCTTCAGTACATGTGTCTGGATAAAGCAGAATCCAAATTGTCAAATGGATTCAGTCATTGTACTCCATTCAGTTTGAAAACCAGAACTTTAGATCATTTTCAAAGTTGCAAATGCAAATTTCAGAAAGCATTACTCTGTTATCACAGCATTTCCCCCTCTTATCCCTTGTTACAACAGGTTAAACTCAACACCTATTCCAGCTCTCAATTTTGAGGAGAACCAGGGCATATGTAATGCAAAATATGGGCCACAATGATCAGAGAATCAATGGAGTAAAGTTAGACTTTAGCGGGCAATTAGTTTGTATTAAAAAGTTAAATTCCTCCAGCTTTACTTGTACACTAAGAAAATCTACCAGAGAAGCATACAGTGTCTCCTCGCATCTACTTCAAATCCATTAGTTAAAAAAGGCATGTAAAATTAGTTGGCATGGCTCAGTGGTTGAACCAGGGGATCAGGATTCAATTCCCGATCAGGGCACATGTCCAGGTTGTGGGCTTGATCCCCAGTTTGGGGCTTGCAGGAGGCAGCCAATCAATGATTCTCTCTCATCGCTGATGTTTCTATCTCTCTAGCTCCTATACCTTCCTCTTTGAAATTAATAAAAAAAATATTTTTAAAAAATAGCATGTAAAAATTGTTAATAGCCCCACAAACTTTCCTGCAATTCAAAGTACAAAATATTCTAGTTATCTAGTGATCTGCACCAAACAGAAGAAACTGAATGGAGAGTTGTCATTTTAAAGATAATTAAATAACAGACGTATTATAGTAAAGACTCACACCCTAACCCTCTAATGCCTGGCAATAAGTACAGTGTCTGATTTGCCAAATAAGGGCCCTAATTGACAAAAGGATCCAGGAATCCTAATTTCATTTCATGTCCAATGACTTTTTAACAGAATTACAGTGCTTGTAAAGGTTAGCAAACAAAAACTGGCTAAAGGAGGAGGTGGGAACATTTTGGGGGCAATTTTCATATAGGAGACACTAAACATATACAGTAGTCCTATATCATAGAGTTTAAACTGGCCAGGAATTTTCATCTGTAGCCATCAAGCAGCCATAATTTCCTCTCATTTGCTGCTTTTAAGCACTTGCTCAGGTTTGAAAATAACCCTGAACATTCTACTCACAACAGCAGCTAAAGCAGAAACCCTGCCTTCTTTTAAAAATTTCCCTGTTTGCTTCTAAGCAAATGTTTGGCTCATTTCTTTTTTTGCCTATCCCCAGAGACCTTCATTCTCTTGGTTTTAATTTAGGCAGGTAATAACCTGGACCAGTTCGTCTCAATCAAGTGAGATGAAGTATCACAAGAAAGCTGGCTAAGAATTAGATTCCTGACACCCCCAAAGATTCAGATCACAGAGGGATGGTCAAGAAATCTGCATTTTTAACAAAGGCTTCAGGGGATTCTAATGTAGGTGATCCCAGGACCTCAATCTAAGAGAAATTGGTCTTGACCACATACTCTAGGAAGGAGGGACAGATTCTAACTCATTTGCTGCTATAGTAACAGCGCTGATGACAAGGCTGGTGTCCACATGCAATAAGTATTTAGTGGATTCAGTATTTCATCATGCTTTAAATTTCTTTAGCATTTTAAAGTTTGCAAAACATTCTAGATACTTTATCTGATGAATCCCAAATCAGTATGTCAATTGTATCCTCCCTCTAAAACTCAGGGTTTCATTCCTACAAAGTTTTATTGGTCATTTTATTGGGTATTTCATATAGCTCAATATGTCTAAACATTAAATTCATTATTGTTTTCTGGCAAAGCCACGTTCTCCAACTTCCTTATTATTTTTAACCATGCCATTGTTTTCTAAGTGATTTTGGATGCCTTTCTCTCCTTCACCCTTATATGCTTAATTTAGTTGATTTGGGGTTTTTTTCCTTCTTGTTTTTTGTTTTGTTTTGTTTTGTTTTGTTTTTGTTTGTTTTTTTACAAAACTTCCTCCTTGTTCCCAGAGCTTATTTTTATTCTGCTGTATCAGCCATAGTTTAGGCCTTTATCATTTTGCTCCTGAACTATTAGAATGGAATCCCAACTGCTTCTTTCCTAAATGACCAAATCAATTGCTAGATCACATTTTCTATAATATACTCTTTACTATTATACCCCTTTACACAAAAACTGTAATACTATCCATAATCTCTAAAGAATATAGGGGTCCTTCAGCTGGCACTCAAGACACTTCACTATGACTTATCATTTCAGCCTCACTACCCATCTCCTATTAGAACCCTGAACTCCCACCACCCTGCCCTCGAAATGTGCCCAACCTAATGTATAAGTCTGAATGGCTGCTCCATTCCATTGCTCTCATCATTAACATGGAATAGAACCAAGACTCTAATTCGGGACATTGTCTTTCCAAGGAGGCTAAGGTCCCCCACTTGGATGGAAGATTATAAAACAAGGATATAGGTGAGATCATGATGTTTTGATACATCCCTTTCTCTTTCACACTTCCCCAACTTACCTCCAACCTTCATTTTCTGTGTGTGAGTTCACTGTTTTTACATCAACAAAACAAAGAGAGGTGTTTGGGGGTTCTCTCCAGAAACTTACCTGAAATGGGTGGGCTCACCAAGTATGGCACTGCATGAAGAAAGTACACCACACCGAGTGCTGATGACAAAGAGGCGGTCCCCACTATTTCTGCAGTCACTACTGGGATCAAGGTCACATAGGCACCATCAAAGTAGCCAAAAGTACAAGAAAAAGGCACGAGCAGTGGGAGGCTTTGAAGCATTGGCAGGCAGAGATAGCAGAGTCCATCTAGTCCCACGGCAAAGAGGTAGCAAACATATTGGTAATTCTTCAGACACCTGTGGATTTGAAGAATAAGAATGAGTGCATATGCACAGTTTCTATCAAAAAGCTTCAGGACCAGGCCAGACAGCAGTAAGCACGGCAGTTACTTATAGAGATGGCTTCCCCATTGTGTGTTATTTATGTTGTCTTCTTATCTTCCTTTTTAAAAAATCTTATTTTTTAATTACAGTTAATATTCAATATTATTTTATTAATTTTGCACATATTCCTATTTTTCTTCTGGCATATGCAAATGTAAGAATTTACCTCTCTAGGGAGCATGGTGTAGTAGAATATAACATATGCTCTAATTAGAAAGAAGTTTGAATCCCTTCTTTCACCTACTAACTGCCTAACTCTAACCTCAATTTCTTTAGCTATAAAAAGGGAAAGTTATCTTATAGGATTACTCCAAGGATAGCCATAAAATAACTTGTAGCATTTCAAGATACTAATATATTCTAGCAATATACCATATTAGATGCTTTCAGATATGTTACTCATGGCTATCTGCCACACATACACTGAGTGGTCAGATTATTATGATCTTTGAATGCATAATAATCTGGCCACTCAGTATATATATATATATATTAGAGGCCTGGTGCATGAATTCGTGCATGGGTGGGGTCCGGCCAGCCTGGCCAGGGAGAGGGGACATGGGCTGGCCTGCCTGCTGGTCAAACTCCTGGTAGAGGGGACAATTTGCATATTAGCCTTTTATTATATAGGATATACACTGAGTGGCCAGATTATTATGCATTCAGAGATCATAAAAATCTGCCCACTCAGTGTATATGCTCAAAAACCAATCCAAGTGATTACACAAAAGAGAAAACCATAATATGAAGGCATTAAAATGATTTTCCAGAGACTATAAAGATCTTGTACTAGGAGTAAGTCTTTTTTCAAGACCATCTCAGTGGAGATAGTATTTTCTCTCTGTAGCTCCAAACCCATCCATGATAACAATTATTTCAAACACTATTTATAATATCACACCAGCAGTTTATGCTTTACAAATGTTTTTCCACCCATAGTCTCATTTGAGCCTCTAAAATGCTGTGAGGTTTACAGGCAAATATTGCACCGGGCCATTTTACAGATGACCTGGTGGACCTGAGGATTAGGTGATTCTCCCTAGGTCCCAGTGATAACAAGGGGCAGAGCCAGCACAAGAAGTGAGGTGTGGTGCATCTCAGACAAGAGACCCCTCTGTCAGACCTATGTCAGGCTGCTTCTTGTTGGGTTATTTGATGATAATAACCATTAAATTACCTTAACCATTAAAAATATGTAATTAATCCTAAATATTACATTCATAACACTGAAGAATGGCAGTTGGATCCTGATTAATTATCAAAAACATAATGTGTGAGAAGCCACAGGATGATAGCTCTCCGAGGTCATAGCTCCTGTGTGAGGAGTCCATCATTTAGGAGAATATGAGGAGCTTGGTGACTTCAACCCAAACTGATAACCATTAGCTGAAAAAAGTACTCAGTAGATTTCTTATAAATTTGGTTTCTAAGTCTACAATCATAATGTAAGTATTTGCTATCTGCACTGTCAAACATAAGTGTGCGGCCTCAGATAAGGTACACCTGGTCCTCCTTCCTAGCCTGGATTCTTTTGTTCCTCTCTCCACTGCCACCAAATCTCTGGAGTGGTTCAAAAGAAACTAAAATTATGATACCCAGCCATAAGTTGTCTTACCTGTGGACTGACCTGACTTAGGATGGAATTAAATCTATCACCAGAATTTACAGTTGTCCTGGTGTTCAGCAACTTTGAAATACCCACCATCCTAAACCTTCTAGAACAGGGGTGGCAAATTATGGCCAAATCCAGCTCACCACCTGCTTTTTCACTATCCATGAACTAAGAATGGTTTTTCCCATTTTTGAATAGTTGGAGGGAAAAAAATCTAAAGAACGATAATTTGTGACATATTAAAATTATATGAAAAACAGCTGAAACCGGTTTGGCTCAGTGAATAGAGCGTCGGTCTTCAGACTGAAAGGTCCCAGGTTTGATTCCGGTCAAGGGCATGTACCTTGGTTTCGGGCACATCCCCAGTAGGGGACGTGCAAGAGGCAGCTGATCAATGTCTCTCTCTCATCGATGTTTCTAACTCATCCCTCTCCCTTCTTCTCTGTAAAAAATCAATAAAATATATATTTTTTAAAATTATATGAAACATTCAAAATGCAGTGTTTATAAATGAAGACTTATTGAAACATAGCCACTTCCAATTGTTCATGTATTATCTATGGGTGCTTTGGGGCTACAACAGCAGAGTTGGGTAGCTGTGATCATTATGACCCACAAAGCCAAACACGTTTATTATCTGTCCCTTCACAGAAAAAGTTTGCCAACCTCTGGCTACAAGACCCTTCAGATATTGCCTTCAGACACTGAAAACTTGTTAACATTAGGTATCCTACAGAGAAAGGAGATGAGGGAAAAGCACAACTTGGAGTCTACTGATGGGGAGCCAGTTGTGCTCTCATGAATTTTACCTTCTGTCAGTTAGCCATCCAAAGGTGACATTGCCAACGATGTCAATCACCCCAAGAATGGACATAAGGAAAGCAGCTTGCTGGTGACTCACTCCAACACTCAAAGCATAAGGCACCAAGTACACAAAGAGAGGGCTGCAGCCGTAAGCCATAAACAGAACAGAGATGGCTAATACAACGAAGTCTGACATCAGTAAGAAACTGTATTCCTGCTGCAAAGAGCAACAGAGGCAGGTCTGCACCCATTCTTTAGTCCAAGTTGAACAAGGAGACGCCCGCTTAAAGTCTTGTTCCTGAGTTCTGCAGACATGGTTTGGCTCTCGACTTGTTTGGTACTCTTTAGGAGTAATTGGCCGCATCAAGGCACCGCAAACACAAAGATTCAAAACAAAGCCCCCAAGAATGAGGAGTGCTCCCCGCCAGGAAAACTGTTCAATAAGGAGCTGGACCACAGGTGCCAGGATGAAGGTTCCAATGCCACTTCCTGACATGGCGATCCCGTAAGCAAGGGCTTTCCGTCTGCTGAAATATTTGCCAACCATGGCAATAGCTGGAGAGTAACTGAGTGCAAATCCAAGACCTGGGGGTAAAGAGAACGCTGTGAGTTCACCAAGAACAGCCAATGAAAGAAAATATCTCCGAATGAAGTTATCTGCACTAAAGAGAATCTGACCTTCTGTTACTCTTTCAAAAACACCAAGCTAAAAAGGAGTCTCTCTCCCTTCACCAGTCATCCACAATTTGGAAAGTATAGTATGTATATGTCTTTCTTCTTGGGAAGAAAAACCTTAAGTAAATATGACTTTTTTAAAAAATAAAATGAACCCTAGCCGATTTGGCTCAGTGGATAGAGCATTGGTCTGTGGACCAAAGGGTTCTGGGTTCGATTCTAGTCAAGGACACATACCTTGGTTGCAGGCTTCTCCCAGCCCAGCCCTAGTCAGGGCATGTGCAGGAGGCAACCAATCAATGTGTTTCTCTCACATCAATGTTTCTCTCTGTCTTTCTCTCTCTCTTCTTTCCATTCTCTTTAAAAGATCAATGAAAAAATATCCTTGGGTGAGAATTAACAAAAACAAACAAAACAACAACAAAAATGAAGAACTTAAATACTATTAAATAAACTGAACTTTGGCCGGCTGGCGTGGCTGTGGTTGAATGTCGACCTATGAACCAGGAGATCGCGGTTCGATTCCCTGTCAGGACACATGCCCAGGTTGCTGGCTCAATCCCCAATGTGGGGCATGCAAGAGGCAGCTGATTAGTGATTCTCTCTCATCATTGATGTTTCCCTCTCTCTCCCACTCCTTCCTCTCTGAAAACAATAATATATATATATATATATATATATATATCAATAATATATATATATATATATAGATTATTGTTATATATATTATACTAAATTTCAATTAACTAAAAAAATCAGGATAATGCTGACCTAAGAAACTTATTCTCCTCAACACCTCCTTTTAATTTAAATTATCCAGAAATTTGCCTCAAATATTCACTGCATATGCAGACACAAGTCTGAAAGTCTGGACTACTCTGGAATTTGGAGTAAGTAGTACTTACATCCCCATGAAAGTTCCAGAGTAATTTCACTTAATTGGAAAACATTGTGCCAATTTTATACATGAACATCACATGGACACACAGTAACCTGAAAATATCCTTGAGATCAGTAGAAACCCTCTTAAAGATTTTCAGTGTCTATTCCTTTCAAATTGAGAAAATCTGAAGGGCTTTAAATCTGTAATTCTTGGCACCTAATGTCAAAGAAGGAAAAGCAGAAGTCCTGCTCCTGTTCCTGTCTGCAGTGCAGGGTGACCAGTGATCCCAACTGGCCCTGAGGAGCATCCTAGATGTGAGACTCAGTGCTAAGCCCAGGACAGTCCCTGGAAACTGGAATGACTGGACACCCTCACAGCCAGGCCCTTTGAGTTACACAGGACAGATCCCTTTTTTTTTTTTTTAATAATTTTATTGATTTTTTACAGAGAGGAAGGGAGAGAGATAGAAAGTCAGAAACATCGATGAGAGAGAGACATCGATCAGCCGCCTCCTGCACGCCCCACAGTGGAGATGTGCCCGCAACCAGGATACATGCCCCCCCGACCGGAATCGAACCTGCGACCTTTCAGTCCGCAGGCCGACGCTCTATCCACTGAGCCAAACCGGTCTCGGCCAGATCCCTTTTTGAGCTCACAGAGCTAGATTTATAGCCTCTCTAGGAGTTACATCCTTTATTGCCCTGATCATGCTATCCCCTGTGGCACAGTGCCTGGACATGAGTCACTGCTACTTCCCACACCCCTCTGAGTGATGAGGCAAACTGCTACCCAGTCCTACCAACCAATCCTACTTTGACCCTACTCAGTCTCCTTATGGAAGACATATGTTGCTTCTCTATGAGTTTCATTGTGATTCCCTAAAGTGTACTTCCATAATATGGAGAGAAAATGTGAAGTATGAGAATATTCTCAACAGGGTCTTCCTTTTTTAAATTGGAAATCCCCATTTATTGGACAATCATATGCACTTTAAAGCAGGGGTGACTTGAATCAACTGCAGATAATATCTTAATGTCTTATCAAAGATGTTGGGAGAATGGTCACTGCTGGAAATGTATGTTGCCCTGGCTAATAGCTCATGGCTTCTTAGTCCAGAATTTCAGCCACACACCTCTGCCAAAGGGAAAACCGGCAGTTACTTTTATTATGTGGCTGGATTGAAGTGGTGGTACATTTTCATTACAGTCGTACAATGAATTGCACTTCCAGCTCTTTTATTTAACTGCGAGGGAGATAGACATAGGCTAGGTCAGCTAAATTATGCATCTAACAAAGTGAATAATTTATGAATCATTGCTCTGTTGCTGTGGTTGACAATCTCTGAATGGGGTGGGGTGAGACAAGTGGTACAGCTGTCCTTACCTGTAAGAACTCCCAGAGTGAGGTAGAGATGCTTCAGACTGGTGGCAAAGGAGCCCAGGATGAGACCAGTAGATGCAAGTAAGCCACCCAGCATGATTCCCACTTGACAGGATAAATGGTTACTGACAACACTCCCAAGTGGAGCTTCAAAAACAAAAATAAATAGGGTCAACAGAAAGGCCTTGTGGGCGGGAGTGTTGCAATTAGAGGAGTAGAAAACAAACGACCTTTAAAGCATCAAGCATCCTCTCTCCACCCCCCAAACCTGCACACTCATTCTACAGATTTGGAAACTGAGGAGAACCTGACTTGCCTGTAGTCACACAGTGTTATGCAGGAAAAGGCCAGGGAGAGAGACGATAGACAAATGTCACAATCTGGCATTTTTTTAGAAAATCGTATGGATGAGAAATTGACACTCAGAAAAATCTAAGAAAATGGTTGACCTCATTCTATCTGTGGTTTAACAATGCATCAGCATTGTGCCAATTTCCAGGTTTATAAAATGTTAATTAAAGCTGGGAGAGACCAATGAGAAATTACAGCCCCAAGGAATATGACATGCCCAAGATCACCAAGAAGTATAGCTCAGAGCACCTGATATCAAGTTCAGGGTTATATCACTGTTCCTCTGGCTTCTGCTGGCAGGGAGGATGGTTAAGGAACGAATGAGAATTTCTTTCTAAGGAACAATTCATGCTGACAACAGTACTTCTAGTAACAAGATCAGAAGAGTAGTTCTCTGAATATCAGTAGGGTATAATTTTTGTATTAATCAGGTTGAAATTTGGGTCTGATTCAAATGTGCATGATAACATCAGTCATCAGCCTGATTGATGTCTGCTATCCAGTTAAAACAGTGGCTGGCTGTTTATAGAACCTCTGGAGAACAGGAATGAGCAAATCTCCTAAAAGCATATCTAATTTTTCAGACAGCTGCTGCTATGGCTATTGGGATAGTGGCAACATTTTAACCAAATTCAATGAAAAATAGTAACTTCTCTGTTTATTATAGGGCAGTTATGTCCCCAATGAGTGTCTTAGATGAGATTCTGCAACCTCTTGTTCATATTCTGCACTCAACCAATGTTTCCAGGTAAGCAATTGGGTACAACAGGCCTTGAGTCCTTGCGTGGAATTTCAATATGCTGCATATTTAAGGTCATGCGAACATGATCCTACTTTGGCTCAAAGTCTCACATGGTCATTGTGACCATATTGGTCACTGAAGTTCATTTATTTCTCTTTTGGGGATTATGAATATCTCCAAAAGATAACAGTGAGGGAAATGAGTCACCTGTATCCTTTGAGAAAGACAAACATTGTTCTCTTGACTTGCTTATACAAATGCTGTGACTAATGTGACCCTGAAGACCCAGTGATTGTCTCATCGGTAAATGAATGAATAAAATACACACACAAGATAGAAAACCCAGAGATATTATTTTTTTTTATCCCATAAAATCTTCCAGTGTTATCAGTAGAAAGATTCAATTTAGCCTTCTCCTGAAACCTGCCTTTCAGGTTTGCTCTCAAATTTCTTCCAACCATGGAAATACATGGCAGAATAATTCAACTGATTCCTGAGTATGTACATTGGAAAGATAAATATGAACTAGTACCTAGAATGGAATCAGATTATATCATTTATAAGTTACTAAATAATATAATATTTCCCTTCACCACAAAGACATGGCCTGGAAAGAGTTTTCTAAAATACTCAGGATTCATCTCAATAAAAGGATTAAGTGGGTCTAGCCTGCAAATGGGTTAGATCAATTTGACTCAAATTTCAGAAACTTTCTAAGCCACTAATTGAACAAAACAATTGGTTTGAATTAAAAAACAAACAAACACAAAAAACCTCAAAGTTAGCGTTCCTTTACTAAATATATGGAGTGAAAGGTTCCATTTATTTTGAGAGCACTCTATTTATATATTGAATGAAATGACAGCTATGGTGAATGTATTTACCTCAGGATTAGCACCATCCTATCCTTCCCTATTCCTTCTCCTAAGAATGAAGATTTATGCATGAAAAGTGATGAAATCTATGAGACAAAGTTTGAAATCTCTGAGAAGTAAATGGAATGAAAACAAGACTTGAGAAACAATGCACATATTGTTTGCACTCATTTAAGGGGATCCTATAGAAATGGCTCATGGCTCTTACATGACTAGAGAATGAAGGGATCACAGCCTTTGGAAGAAAGAAGCCACGCATACACTGTATGGTTAGCTACTTTCAAAATCAGGGTAAGTCCTATGATGCACAAGTCTTCTTCATATAGAAGAACCAAGTGGTTTGTGTCCTCCTAAGTTATTAACTACCTGTTCCATCTCACATCAGCTACGACCATTAATTCCAAGAGCATCTCTGGTTGGGTTTGACTGAAGGTAGGACAGACCTTTTCATCTTAGACATTTTTTATCATAGTCTTTCTACTAAGAAAAATTGGTAATAAAAGGCAATAGAAGGTTATTGTCATGTATAATTTGACAGCAGCTAGTAGCTGTCTATCCCTGGTAAGTGATACTTACCACAGAGCATGGTCACACAGTCTACAATGGAATGGATCCATGCTGTTTGTGCATAATCCTGAGTGAAGTATGTCTGGAACTCCACAAAAAAAATTGAAATACATCTGAAAAATACAGTGCAAGCATGTTATACAAAAAAAGAAGGAGGAGGAGGAGGAGGAGAAGGAGGAGGAGGAGAATAACAACAACAACAACAACAACAACACAACACCAACAATAACAACAAAGAACAGGAATTTGAATCAGAGCTAATCAACTGTTCCACAAGTTTAAATTGGTTTTCAGTGGTACTCTGCTAGACCATAATAAGTAGGAAATCAGAAGCTGACCTTTGGGCCATTCTAAAGAATAAAAACGAGTGTTCATTCACTGGAGGGGCTACTGAAGCCAAATAGATATGAAGATCACTGCTGTAGGGAAGATCTTATGAAAAAGATAGCAGGTCAAAAACGTACTTTTATTCATCTTAATATTTAACTTACATCTGTAACATGTAAGAAGTTGTTATATAAGTTAAAACCTATAATAATAAAAGTGTAATATGCTAATTAGACCAGACAAAGCCACAGCGGGCAGGGGCCAAAGCAGAGTTGGCCACAGCGCTGGCGAGGGCCAAGGCCCTTGCACAAATTTCATGCATGGGGCCTTTAGTTTAATAATAAAGAGTTATACATCACCCAGCAATTTCATTTTCAGGTTTTCGGGGATTTTTTTTTAGTCTCACTCGTAAATACGTTTTTATTGATTTTAGAGGACAAGAAAGAAACATCAATTGGTTGCCCTCCATACTGGGGATCAAACTCTGGATATATGCCCTGACTGGGAATCAAACTGGTAACCTTTCTGTGTAAAAGACAATACTCCAGCTGACTGAATCACTCAGCCAGGACTCATGTCTAGATGTTAACCAAAGGTAATAAATAGATGATGATGATGAAGATGATATTAGATACACATAAAAAATATTCTGGAGAACTCTTTATAATAGTCAAATTTTATAACCAACCTCTTTGTCCCTCAGTAAGGGATTGGTTAAATTAATTTTGAAATACCACAAAATGAAATATTGCCTAGCTGGTTTGTCTCAATGGTTAGTGTTAGCTGCAGACTGAATGGTTTTGGGTTCAATTCCAATCAAGGGCATGTACCTCATTTGTAGGCTGGTCAGGTGTGCGTGCAGGAAGTTACCAATCCAAGTGTCTCTCTTACATCAGTGTTTCTCCCTCTCTTGTTCTCCCCCTTCCTTTCATTCTCTCTAAAAATAATAGTAATAATCCTGTATAATAAAAATGTAATATGCAAATGGTCATTACGCCGTGAAGCATAACAACTGACCGCATAACGACCGGATCACGGATCAGTAGAAGGGTGGGCTGTGAGCTACAGGAGGGGGCAGGGCAACAAGCTGTAAAAGGGGGCGGGGACCTGACACCTTATGCTGGATGCGGAAGACTTGGGAGCGGACAGGGCCACCTTCCAGAGAAGGGTCTTCTCGGTGGGCAGAAGAGCCTGGGTCCCAAGGGGACAGGGAGCCTAAGTTGCTTCCACCCCACTGAGGGAGTTCCCCTTGCCCCTACCCGCCCCCCACCCCCGCCCCAGTCCTTGTATATAGATTATAAATGTATAAGGGGAAAGGGTATGAGGGGTTGTGAGGCTGGGACCTTGCTTCCCCTCCTCCCTGCTCCCGTGGTACCCTATCCCTGGGGCCATTTGTTAAAAAAAAAAAAAAAAAGTAAAAGAATTTTTTAAAAAAAGAGGGGGCAAAGGGAAGTTATTCTGCTCAGGAATCCTCTCCTCAGCCTCTCCCAGGAATCTCGGAGAACAGGCCTTTGCTGCCAGCCACAATCCTCTTTCCTGGTTTTCAGCAGCCTTCTTATGAAGCACTTCCAGAACTTTCCCATCATAGAACGACGGGAGCTTCCACACGAAAGAGCCAAAATGAAAAGAGATTCCTTTTAACTCTATGACCTCCTCACACCCAAAACACAAGATCCATAATACAGGTGGAAGCAATATCAAACTCCACACCAATTGTATAATTTTAAACAAATCTACAGTATATTATAACACATAATTAATCAGCCTTTATTGTGGCAAAAACCAACATCCTGCTTCTTTCCTGCATTATGTGTTTGTTATAAAGGTAACATCAATATTTTTATAAATGACTAGAGGCCAGTACACAAGATTTGTGTGCTGGTTGGCAGGGTAGGGGGTCCCTCAGCCAGGCTTTCTCCCTCTCGCAGTGTGAGACCCTTGGGGGATGTCTGCCTGCCAGCTTAGACATCCCTCTTGCAGTCAGACATCCTTCACACAATCCAGGACTCTTGCAGTCTGGGACCCCTCGCTCCTTACCACCCGCCTGCAGCCAAGGCAGGAGAGACTCCTGTCACTGATCCGATTTCTGGCTGAGCAGCACTCCACCTGTGGGAGCGCACTGCATCAGGGTGCAGTTCCTGCATTAAGCGTCTGTCCCCTGGTGGTCTGTGCACATCATGGCGATTAGTCGTTCCACCATTCGGTCGATTTGCATATTGCACTTTTATCATATAGGATGCCATCACATAAGGTTATTAGTGCAAACTGCTTTCTTTTGCTGCCAAGTGTGAGCTGCCAGAGGAGAACAGAGTGCAATTTGAATGGGAGCACCTACAGAGGAAAGAGCTAGCACCTGCAGATTTCAAGTATGTATTTGTTCCAATGAGTCTCAGTGTGTAGACATTTAACTTAAGACTTTCAACACTATGCCCTGGGATAAAAGAAAAAGAGAGAGAGGTGTTCACTTTAGCGGCACAAATATTAAAATTGGAATGATACAGAGAAGATTAGCATGGCCCCTGTGCAAGGATGACACGCAAATTCGTATTTTTTATGCTGTCCACCTCAAACTAATACAACATAATATTGAATGTAAGCTATAATTAAAAATAAAATCTAAAAACCAACAAAGAAACTTTCTCAGAATATAAACATGTGAAAAATAAAAAGAGAGAGAAGGAGGCATGAATTAATGAGAATGAGAGAATCCACGTATTTATGCTGCTGCTCTCGTCTTCAACCTAGACCTCAGCCTCCACCACCAAACACCACAGCTGAATGCAATATGAAGCAAAAGAATTTAAATGAAGGTTTTAAACTTCTAAAGGCTAAGTATCCAGTAAGTCAAGAGGTTTTCAAGGACCATTTTAGCCTTATATGTTTTTCCTTTCTGGGATGAGCTGTGCATGAAGACAGATGGCTGCAATCGCCACAATATTTGGTCTAAAAAATGTTCTACCACTTCAGGTTTATGTGTCAGATATCATCGAAGAGACCACAATGCAGAATATTTTTAAGTATCAGAAAATCACATTCCTCTGGGGCAATAGGAAGATATGTATACATGTAATACATTAATTAAAAAATAAAAGGAAAGAAAATCACATTCCTCACAAAGAAAAAGATATCTGAGCAAAGAAAATACACACACACTCACACACATTTTCACAATGGCAGGTTCAGAAATAGAATGAAGCAGACTTAGAACAACAACAACAACAAAAGCCAGATCATCTTAATAAGTCAAGAAGAAAATGCCACTTACCTGGTGACTGCCCGGGTACAGATGGTGACGAGGAAACAGCCAGCCACAATCATCCAGCCCCAGCCTCCATCTGGGGGGGAGGTGGACCGGGCTCTATTTACTTTTGTCATAGTTTTGATTCTTTTTTTCTTCTTTTCCAAGTTACTCCAACAGCCCACTTATGATCTTGGAAGAGTTTACGGTCCTGTGACTTCCTGTTGGCATTTAAGATTGGCACAGAATGCTACCTGGCACATGGGTTACTGTGGGCCATCTAAAACCAAAATCAGGACATATGTATCATTTACTGACATCTCCAACGGCTGAGTTTTCAGTGGGCAAAGATGATTCATACTTTCCTGTTACATACGATTATTTGTAACTAGGAATATTGGACCGGGACAAAGAGCATTAGTTGTCCTTGGAGCCCATCCGCTTTCCCTTTCATTGTAGATCCTCTCGAATTTTAGCCAAACCACATGCACCCCGCTTGATGCCATTTTTCCTAGCCTTTCCTGAAGGTAGGGGTGACAACGTTTTTTTAGTCTTGATGAAAGGGATGCAAGAAAAAGTAATATGTGCCACTTCCGGCTCATCAGATCAGACAAAGGCGCTTTCCCAGGACTTCCACAACCCCCTTTCCCACAGACTGGAACATGCATGGAGGTAAGAGAATTTCAACCACATAAATCAGGACATGGCCCTGAGGCTGGCAGAACCACTGGATAGAAGTAGCCTGGGTCCCCAGAAGACCTTTTGGGGAAGGCTGCCTCTCCAGCCCTGGGTTTCACATACCTCTCGCTGTTAGAAGCAAGATAAAATAAGCATCAGTTATATTTGAACTAGTGTATTTCTTATCTCCTTTTTAAATTCAATATATTTTTATTTATATTTTTGGAAAGAGAGGAAGGGAGAGGGAAAGAGCGATAGATACATCAATGAGAGAGAAACATTGATTGGCTGCCTCCTGCACGCCCTCTACTGGGGATCGAGCCCACAACCCCAATATGTGCTCTAATTGGGAATGGAGTCAGTGATCTTTTGGTGCATGGGACAAGGCTCAATCCCTTAACCACAATGGCCAAGGTGTTTCCTATCTCTTTGTGTTTATGGTATATTTTAGATCTAGCACTCTCTCTCACAATTCAAGGAATAGCATGCAAGCTTCTACTTATACCTGCATACAAAAGAATAACTCACCCGATTGGCCACAATGAGGTATCAAGTATCATGAAATGACAGAATCGATTAGGTAAGTAAAAAAGGCGAAGTTGAGAAACTTCTTTCTTGCTATAGTCCTAATCTCTTTATGGGTTTTTCCATTAAAATAACCTCCAAGGTTAAACTATTTTTTCCAACTTAAAACGCTAAACCCACCTACCCATAAATGTCCAGGATGAGACCAGCCTGGCTTAGTGCTCCCAGTGCTATGAAAGACTGCTCAAACAGGCAGCACTGTGCAACAGCCCTTTGAACAGTGCGATGAAACAGAAAGTTATTCATATTCTTTGACCAATGATCTCATTTCTAAGAAGTTATCCGAAGGGAACAATTTAAGAGAAGCTCAACGCTATAGATTACAACAACAAAAAGTTGTATTATGAATAATATATAAAATAGAAACAACCTAAGTGCTCGACAATTGGGAAGTGTTTAGAGAGTTAATGGTGCATTAAACAAATGGAATGGTATACAATTGTTTAAAATTATACACAAGAAGATAATATCATAATATGGGAAAATATTTATGATGCAATGGTAGAGCAAAACAGAAATCTCTAACATTGTGTGTATCTTGTCAGAGAAGCTATGTAAAACCAGGTAAAGATTGTATACTTGTAACTGCAACAAAGAATACGCTGAATATGCAAAAAAAGAAAAAAGAAATATAACTAAGCTGGTATAATTATGATTCACTTTCAAAACTGTATTTAATCCCATTTTACACATAACTTTCTTAAACAGATATTTCAGTTCTACTCCTGCAGTGTAAATCTAAGCACACATTTCTTCTTTGTATGGTTTCTCAAGGGCTAAAAATAACCACATCATTTATTAAGACTGCACAATGGAAGGTAGATAATTATTCCATAGAGGGCGCACTGTGGGTAAAAACCCCCGGCAAAATAAAACATTGTTTCTTTACAAAAATATTAAGCACCATTGATGTTTACTTTGCCCTTGGCTGTCCCCAGATTCTATCTTCATTTGTTTTAGTAGAGCAGCCTCTCTTGGGCATTCCCAGATTTTATAAGTTAAGAACCAATTTGTGAGGATCTCTCAAAAAAAAAAAAATGCAATGGAGTAAGTCCAAATGAGAAATGTAAAACACTCCCCAGCATGGCTGTGGTGACAGCATAAGGAACAAAGGTCTGTTGTGAGTTAGATAGAGTCAACCTGGGTAATACCACAGAACTAGGACTGTCCTCCCAGAATTCCAGGGTGGGGAGAGGTGACTTTCTTGAAAGCATCGGTAAGCAATTGCATGATTCATACTTCCTCGTGAATTTTGCCCTGGAGCCTCACGAGCTGCAGAGATGGGCACTGCTCCCCCTCCTCACCCACCCTCCCCGCCTCCACCCCCGTTCACGATGACGAAGCTGAAGCTCAGAGAGGTGAAGGGGCAGGCCTGACATCGCTGCATCTGAATCCGAATGGAGACCAGCAGCTCTGGCTGACCTTGGACAGTGCACTGGCCCTCTGCCCTCCAGATTTCAAAATTGTTATTGGGCCCATCAACAAACCATCCAAGCAATGCCAGAGCTCATGCACCTATTCCTGTGACAGTTAGCACAGGAGTATAACTTCTTATAAAACAACTTCTCTGAGTTTCTTTCAAGACAGGTCTGTTAGCAGATTTATGTCAGAAGAAAGGCAGGGGTCAGACAGCAGCCTGCAGTCCCCCTAGAAGTATAGGCTGGGCGTTCCTGTGAATAATTAACCCACCTGATGTTACACAAATACGGAAAAGCCTTTTATTGAGCTGATGAGGATACCTAAAACTAAGTAAAGCAAACATGCTACCATCATGCAATTCTTCATTTTACTAATCAGCCTCCAGTTTATTGAATCGTGACATCCAACCACTAAACTATCATTGAATTCGGCATCTCATCCTGGTGTGTATATATAATTCTAAAATAAAGGGAGAGGAGTGCTTCACTTTCTTAAAACATTGTTTCTTTCGGCTTAGTCCTGGGACAGATCCTGGTAACGAGGGAGCAAATAATTACTGACTTCAAACAGATTTTTGGATATCTGTCAGGGACCTTTGGGCCCTAAACTGAAATGAAAGATTGACCTTTGCTAATGAAGTTGCCAAAGTTTCTACATTGTGTACGAGACTTTGGGGACACGAAAACTTTACATAAGACTAAGAATAAATGGCAGAGTGATTTATATATTTGGTCTACAGAAAGAGAGAAAAGGTACCAGCCATGATTCACAGAAGAGGCAGAGGGAGGAGAAAGCAAGATTCTTTCCCACCGTGTAGGCCCCTCATCCACAGAGCCACTGACTCTAGGCAACATCAGAAAAATGCATACTTCTGAGTCTAATCGTTTGTTGACAGTACAATTCATAGCCAGGAGCTTGCCACCTGCTACCGTTCTCAGCAGTAATAGAGCTCTTTTCTCTCGAGTTGGGAGTACATGTAAAAGAAGTGGAGACCTGAGCTGAAGCCCTCTTTGAAAGAAATATAGAATGTAGTCAGTACCCAGCACAGTGTCTGTACTAAAGCTGGCTCCCAAAAAAAATGTGGAGTGATAAATGTTTGTGTTTAACTCAGTGGCTTTACACAACTCTAATTTTGCATTTTTATAGAATATGGAGCTATTAGGTCCAACTATGTTATATTTGAGGTTTCTGGGCTGCAGAGGAGACATTTGGGGCCTGAGATACATTTCACAGAGTCTTTTTATGAGTCAATGGAGAGCCTTTTGTTGAAGAGCAGTGCAGCCTGTCTATATACCGCAACATTTTCCTCACTGTGTAATCCGCCACGCTGTTGCGATGGGAGGATATAACAAGTGAAATATTTCTGTCCAGTGGTTCCAGTTAACCCACATCACCGAGCACTGTGCAGAATGGAGTCTGAGAGAGATGGAGGCAGAAGAACGGAAACCCCCTGAGAGTGGGCACTGTGATGCTCCCAATTGCCACTCTGTCTCCAGTGCCTGGGACACCAATATTTAGTGAATGAAACTTCCAATTCTCAAATGCTGGACAATTTCCCAAATCACACAGGGCAGAGGTACAGGGAGCTTGAGGAGGACTGGAAGGAAGAAATTTCCCGGCCTTTCCTTGTTCCTTTTATTCACTGTCAGACCAGGTTAGCCAGCCTTTCCAGCACCTGAGTAATAGCATCTCACTAAGTACACCGAGACCTGGCCAAGCCAAACCTGGGAACAGAGCTTCACTGCCAGGTTGGCCTTCTCTCCTGGTGTTGGCAGAATGGCTAAAAACGAGTGTGGCCTGCCGGAGGGCTCACCTGCAGAGCCTGGCACACAGCCCACTGTCTGCCCCACGTGCACAGGCCGTCAAATTCCACAGGCCCTTAGAGATATTTATTTTTGCACTCCACAGACACTGCTCACTGCTTGAGCTGCACAGCAGGTCACACAAGGGACAAGGTGTTGCCAAAGCTGAGAATGTGCAAGACCGAGGACCTGAATTTCATCCTGGAAATGAAGAACGCTAGAAACATTTTATAAAAATTCTTTCAAGATGTGATCTTTGTCTCTATCCTGACTGCTGAAATAGTTAGGACTGAACCAGTTCATTCCACATCCTTCTAGCTTGGGACCAAGGAAAAGGTTGCTGAGCTTTTAGCAACAAAGGCCTTGGAAGTAGTTCCTAACTTTATTTCAGTTACAGTTGACATTCAATATTATTTTATGTTCATTTCAGGTATATAACGTGGTAGTTAGACAACTATATAATTTATCTCCTGATAATTCTAGTACCCACCTGACACCATTCTAGTTATTACAATGTTATTGACTATGCTGTACTTGACATTCATGTGACTGTTCTGTAACTGCCAATTTGTACTTAATCCCTTCATTTTTTTCACCCAGTTCCCCAACCGCCCTCTCCTCTGCCACCATCAGTCTGTTCTCTGTATCTATGAGTCTGTTTCGTGTGTTCATATATTTTTTTTCTTTACATTCCTCATATAACTGAAATCATATGGTATTTGTTTTTCTCTTGTCTGATTTATTTCACTCAGCATAATACACTCTACTGGTATGTCCATCCATGTTGTCCATTCATTCTTTTTATATAGCTGGTAATATTCTATTGTGCATATGTACTACATCTTCTTTATCAATTTGTCTATTGATGGGCACTTGGGTTGCTTCTATATCTTGGATATTGTAAATAATGCTGCAATGAACATAGGGTTGCATAAAGTCTTTTGGTGTTTTGAATTTCTTCAGTTATATATCCAGAAATAAAATTGCTGGGTCATAAGGCAGTTCCATTTTTCATTTTTTGAAGAACCTTCACACTGTTTTCCACAGTGGTTGCACCAATCTGCATTTCCACCAACAGTGCACAAGGGTTCCCTTGTTTCCACATTCTTGCCAACACTTATTTGTTGATTTATTGATGATAGTCATTTTAATAGACGTGAAGTGATATCTCATTGTGATTTTAATTTGCATTTCTCTGATGATTAGTGATGTTGAGCATCTTTTCATATGTCTATTGGCCATCTGTATGTCCTCTTTGAAGAAGTATCTATTCATGTCCTCTGCCCATTTTTAAAAAAATATATTTTATTGATTTTTTTATAGAGAGGAAGGGAGAGGGATAGAAAGTTAGAAACAACGATGAGAGAGAGACATCGATCAGTGGCCTCCTGCACACCCCCTACTGGGGATGTGCCCCCAACCAATGTACGTGCCCGAGACCGGAATCGAACCTAGGACCTTTTAGTCTGTAGGCTGACGCTCTATCCACTGAGCCAAACCAGTTTCGGCCTCTGCCCATTTTTTAATTAGACTGTTCCTTCCCTCCCTCCCTCCTTCGTTGTCTTTGTGTTAAGTTGGCTGAGTTCTTTATAAATTTTTAATATTAACCCATTATTGAATGTATCATTGGCAAATAGCTCCTCTCGGTCAGTAGGTTGCCTTTCATTTTGTTGATGGTTTCCTTTGCTGTGCAAAAACTTTTTAGTTTTATTTAGTCCCATTTGTTTATTTTTTCTTTTGTGTCCCTTGCCCAAGGAGACAGATGAGAAAAAAATATTACTAAAAGAATATTTTTACTGCCTATGTTTTCTTCTAGGGTTTTTATGGTTTTGAGCATTTAATCCATTTTTAGTTTATTCTTGTACTAGTATATGTTGTAAAAAGGTGGCTTAGTTATATTGTTTTGAATGTATCTGTCCAATTTCCCAACACCATTTATTGAATAGATTGCCTTTAACCCACTGCATATTCTTGCCTCCTTTGTCATATTTTAATTGACCATATAGGTGTGAATCTATTTCTGGGCTCTCTATTCTGTTCCGTTAATCTATGTTTCTGGTTTTATACCAGTACCATGCTGTTTTGATTACTATAACTTTGTAGTTTAGTTTGATATCTGGTAGCATGATACTTCCAACTTCCTTATTCTTTCTCAAGATTGCTGTGGGCCTTTGTAGTTCCATATAAATTTTTGGATTATTTGTTTGAGTTCTGTGAAATACGAAACTAGTATTTTGATCGTGATTTCACTGAATCTATATTTTATTTTGGATAGTACAGACATTTTAACAATTTTTTAAAATATATTTTATTGATTTTTTACAGAGAGGAGGAAGGAAGAGGGATAGAGAGTTAGAAACATTGATGAGAGAGAAACATCGATCAGTTGCCTCCTGCACACCCCGCACTGGGGATGTGCCCGCAACCAAGGTATATGCCCTTGACCGGAATCAAACCTGGGACCCCTGAGTTCGCAGACTGATGCACTATCCACTGAACCAAACCGGTTTTGGTTTAACAATGTTTATTATTTTTTTCCATGAGCATAGTATATGCTCCAGTTATTTGTATCTTACTCAATTTCTTTCTTCAACATCTTAAAATTTCCCAAGTACAGTCTTTTACGACCTTGGTTAAATTTATTCCTAAACATTTTATTTTTTTGATGCAATTGGGATTGTTTTCTTCATTTTTCTTTGTGTTAATTCATTATCAGTGTATAAAAATGCAACTGATTTCTGAATATTAATTTTGCATCCTCCTACTTGACTGAACTCATCTGTCAGTTCTAACAGTTCTCTTGTGGTATCTTTAGGGCTCTCGATAGATAATATCATGTCAACCTCAAATAATGACAGTTTTACTTCAATTTGGATGCCTGCGACCAACCCAGAGCCACCTGGTAAGAGCTATACAGTGTTCCACAGTTCGTAGCTGCCTGTGCAGGACCTGGAGTTGCATGGAAGAGGCCACACTGCAAACCAAGTTCAGCTGCCACCATGTCAGGTCTGTGCAGCTCAGCTAATAACCCAGGCACCTGGAGGCCTGCCGCTGCCTGCCCACTGCCCATAAGGCTCAACTGCTGAAAGAGCCTCAGGCAGTATGCGAATTGGGTGAGGCAGTATCTCTGGGAGTCACCAGGGCGGGGTGAGTGGGTTCACCAGGTTAATGTAGATTTATATTTGGAACTAGTGCAAAGTCTGGGGCTACTAAGCAAAAGTAGCTGAAGTCTCCCAAGTTTCCTAGTTCCTACTGGGACCTGGAATAATTAGTATGCCTAGTAGACCAGAAGGAACTTATGTTTGCCAATGCACTAGCCCTACCAAAGAACTGATTCGGTAGGGCTAGTGCCTTGCTAGACCAGGCACATCGAGGCCAACCCCTACCAGCTTAGCGCGTGCGGACCTTGGAGAGTTTTGTTTTATTTTGTTTTCTGAAAGTCTACAGTGTGAGCCAAGGCCAGCTACCTCACCTAGAAACAGTCTCTGGTGGTGTGTGAGTTGGGTGGGCAGGGTCTCGGGGAGTCACCAGGATTGGGTAAGTAAAGATCACTAGGTAAATGCAGATTCAGAATTGGCTGTGTGGGAGGAGGGCTCCACACAGGGACAATGGCAGCTGTCCCTCCAGCCCTGACCCTAAAGCCACACAACTCAGTTCTTCCCTCTCTGTCTCTGGTGCCTCCTAAGCCTCTGTTCCTCTATCAGAGCCCAGAGTGAGTGCCTTTCAGCCAATGAGTCTGTGTTTGGCCCTCTAAGAGGTCATTTGGGTTCCAGCTGCCCACCCTCTCATCCAGATGTTGTGAGGGCTCCTCTTCCTCGCACTGGTGCTCCCGGCTGAGGATTCCGGTGTGGGGCTGGCACCCCTCCCTTCTCAGCTGAGATAGCCCTTCTAATTCTCAACTGCCACACATGGGTGTGGGGCCAGGCTGTTTCACATCTCAGCCCCTCCTACTAGACTCCATGAAGCCTCTTCTTTATATCCTTAGTTACAGGACTTCTGGTCAGCTAGTCTTCAGATGATTGTTCTATAATTTAATTGCAATTTTTACGTGGTCCTGGGAGGAGGCAAACACAGCATTTACCTACTCTGCCATCTTGATCCAGAACTCTGCCTAAATTTCTTTGTGCGTAAGCTCATTCTATACATTTCAAATATTTCCTTAGCCAAACATGGCAATAGTTATATTTTTAATACAAGTTACCTATTGATTAATATATCTAAAGACAACAGTTAAAGTGAATTTCATACTATTTTCAAATACATCTTTTTATTTTATGCATAGTAAGGCACTTATAAACATATGAACAATCACAATAACTGTGTAAGATACCTCTGTCCGCTGACATATATTTGTGGATTTGCACACCCTGTACTAATTCTGGTATGAGACTTGCAGATTTGAAAACCCCTCTGTTTATTAAGGATAGAGCTAGTGCCTTGGCAAACATAAGTTCCTTCTGGTCTACTAGGTATATTAATTATTCCAGGTCCCAGTAGGAACTAGGAAACTTGGGAGACTTCAACAAATACACTACTTATAAAGGTAAGGACTGTGCTAATAAAAATCGAACAGGTCAGCAGAGTTCCTGAAACTACTACCAACTCTAGGCCTAAGGAGCTATGGGAGAGAGCAGCTACTGGAACTTTCTACAGAAAAACTGTAGAGTCTTGTAAAGGAGAGCAGCTAGTGCACAGGATCTAACCATAAAGGAAGTAAGAAAATATATCAAACCTCACACTTATCCTGCCTTCCAGGTCTCATCAAGTCTAAACCCAAGGGAGCCTAGTTGATGAAGTGCATGCATGGATCAACTGGGTTGAGAACAAAGTGGAAATGGGATGGACAGTGACCTTGGAGGGGCAAACAGGAACTGTCCTGCACACCAGTGTAACCTGTAAGCTTGCCCTCCACTGCACTAGGATGACGTTAAGTTCTGAGCCAATGCTGGGCCCTGCCTTTAAATTTGATCGAGTTGCTCAAGGTTACCAACTCCAATCTTTGGGCATATTTCAAATACAAAACTCAATTATGAAACCAACCCCCTCTTTTTGTAGTCTCACCTTTAAATGGCCAACTCCAAAATCTGCATCTGTGCTGCCCATCTTCTAAGTTGCAGGCTCAAATTTCCAACAGCTTCAAGGTACCTCAAACTCGCATGCCCCCAAAAGCACTGATCATTGGGAACGAGGCTTAGAACTACCAGCCAAGTAGGAATGCAGTACTTTCCCCATAAAAAAGACAGATAGCCAGTCACAGTCCCTCACAGGCCCCAAACTATCACAGACAGACTTGCAAGGGTGCCTGCCCCTATTTCATGTATGGCATGGAAGAACTGATCATTCTCTCCTGCAAACACATTTTTTAAAATAATTTTGCTATTTTCCAACTAAGCATGCTAGAACACTTTGAGTCCTTTTGACAACTTCCCAACTTTCATAAAAAACAGTGAATCCAACTTTCCTTAGTTCTGCTTGTATCCCTCTCATATCTGCCCTCCCTTTTAAATTTCCTGTTGCTCTGTATTGGAACTAAGCCAGAGCCTGTCCTAGCTGGCCTGGTTCAATCCTGACTCTACCGCATATACAGTGGTCCTAGTAGACTCCTCGGCCACTTACTCATTGCAAGGTCTTATGTAGTATCACAGTGGTTTCCTTAACTGTAGGACAGATCCATTTTAGAACCTGCAATTGGAGACCAAGACCTCCTTTCTGTTGGTTCCACGTGGCAGGAACTTCAGTAGAGTTAGCATCATGGCCTTTCTCTACCTCCTCACCTTTTTCCATAGGAAGCAGAGTTTGTTTTCTGACTCATGAGTTTGGGAGCAACACCTGCACAGGTTCGGCTCAAGCCTTCTCGCCCTTTCTTTCCACTTGAAATCTGTCTGTTAGAGAGAGCACTCATCCTTCTCAGTTCTTCCATGCCAGAAATGAAATAGGGGCAGGCGCCCTGGCAAGTTGGTCTGTGATTGTTTGGGGGCTGTCAAGGACTGTGACTGGCTATCTTTCTTTTTTTTTTTTTTTTTTATGGGGAAAGTACTGCATTCCTACTTGGCTGGTAGTTCTAAGCCTCATTCCCCAATTATCAGTAATATTAGCACTTTAGGTGGCAATTTGATACCTATTTCTACCTCTAAATGAGTTTTGAACTGAGGGAGAAAAAGAGTTTTTTTTTTTAATATATTTTATTGATTTTTTACAGAGAGGAAGGGAGATGGGTAGAGAGCTAGAAACATCGATGAGAGAGAGACATCGATCACCTGCCTCCTGTACGCCCCCCACCAGGGATGTGCCCGCAACCAAGGTACATCCCCTCGACCGGAATCGAACATGGGATCCCTCAGTCTGTAGACCGATGCTCTATCCACTGAGCCAAACTGATTTCAGTGAAAAGGAGTGTTTTTATTGATCTTTCCAAATCTCAATTCCTCTCCTCCTGGGCTTATCAAGAAAATGAAATGAGCCCTAACCGGTTTGGCGCAGTGGATAGAGAGCATCAGCATGTGGGATGAAGGATCCCGGGTTTGATTATGATCAAAAGCATATATTGTGGTTGCAGGCTAGACCCCCTGGCCCTGGTCAGGGTACATGGTGCCTGCGGGAGGCAATCAGTCAATAAGTCTCTCTCACTTCAATGTTTCTCTCTCTGTCTCTCCTCTTCCCTTCCACTCTGTCTAAAAATCAGTGGAGCTGAAACAGATTTGGCTCCGTGGATAGAGCATTGGCCTATGGACTGGAGGTTTGATTTCCGTCAAGGGCATGTGCCTTGGTTGCAGGCATATCCCCAGTAGGGGGTGTGCAGGAGGCGCACCTGATCGATGTTTCCTTATCATTGATGTTTCTGACTCTATCCCTCTCCCATCCTCTGTGAAAAATCAATAAAAAAGATATATAAATTTTTTTTTTAAAAATCAATGGAAAAATATTCCAGGGTGAGGATTAACAAAACACATACAAAAAAAGAAAATGAAATTAAGTAAGCCATATTATATCACAAAGCATAAAATCTGCCCACATTAAGCATTTACATAAATGTTAGCTACTGGTCTGGTTCCCTCCATGGGCCTTAAGGAATAAGACATTTAAATTTGCAATATCTTATGATTATCATAATACTTTACATCAAGAAAGTATAGGAGAATAACAGTACATCAAGTGGAACCTCATAAACTGCAAAAGAAGGTCCATCCCTAGTTCCTCTCCGAAGACTTCACATAGAGGCATCATTGACACGCGTTCCCAGGCGAGCTGCAAACAATGTTCTAAAAGCACATTTCTCGGAGGGAGATGCTGACAAGAGGCCCTTAGGCCACAATGCAGCTCTGTTTAGTAACACAACACAGCTCAGGAAAAAAAAAAAGTTCAAAATAAAAAAGAAACCCACATTCCTCTGACAGAATACTCCTTTCTAAAGAATTATTGGGGCTCCCCATCACCCCTCCATAATACTACTGCTCTTTGAGGCCTCTAAAATTGTGCTACACACATGAATTCCCTTTATGTTTTTAAGCACATAGAACAGTGAGTGACTTGGCATGGGGTCAAGCATATCTGGCTTTGAAATCCAGCACAAGCGATGAGGCACTGTGTGACCTTGACATGTGACTTAGCTGGTTGCATCTCGTAGCCTCTTGCTATATACGCTGGGGTTCTCAGGGCACCTGATAGCTATTCAAATATTCATATGAACAGATATTTGCTTCCTGCACTCTGCTATCAGAAAAATACATTTTCATCTGCATTTGTTTCAATAACTTTCCAAGTGAAAAAGTAAAGTGACACTTCGATAGCTGTATGGTGGTATACAGTGGGCACTCAAAAAAAAAAAAAGATTTAAGAAGTTAAACTTATAGCAGTTTCTAGTTCAAATAACTCAAATACTAGCAATTATTAGTAAATAATTACCTTAATCACAGCTAAAAGTACCCATACTTATTTCCTAAGATATCAAAAGAAAAAAAAGTCCAGGAGACACCCAGCAACTGTATCGCAATGGCAATTTTCCTTTATGATATAAAGGCGATACACAAGCGTTAAATAATTAAATGGGAAGAATGGCCAAGAGAAAATGACATGGAAAACAACCCAAGAATACAATGCTTCGAACATTTAAACTAATTTTTACTGCTTCTGGCGTTTGAAGTACGCACTAACGTTCTCTATAGGCAAATGACCATCTACCCAACATCTGTGTCCGTTTTCTCTCCTCTCTTGGATGATTTTTCCTAAATTGTACACAGATAGCAGGCCTATGGCTCCTTACAAAGCCTTTACAAATGAAGGTCTGAGAACTGTAGCAGCACCGACAAATGCCTGTCATGAGGCTAACATACTCAGACCCCAGAATGTGTGTGCTAGGAGTGCAACATAGAAAAGACACGTGGGGCCCAGGTACGGGCTTGAGTGTTGGAATCACGGGGCAAAAGGAGTTCCATTTCTGTTGGGGTGACATCAGCCTGAGACTGTTGGTGGCCATTTTGCCTTCATAGAGCCCAGCTAGAAAGTCCCCGGCACACAGGGAGGCGAGCAAAGCTGAGAGCCAAAGAGAGATGAGTCTTACCGACTTCCCAGCGTTCCAGGAAGGAAAATCTCTCCCAGTACCCTCTGCCTCCTGATGGATCCGGGGGCTTCCCTGTGTGACCCTGCAGGGTATGGCATGTCCCTTCCTCTGGGAACTTAACGGTCCACCGTTAATAGCCTTCATTGCTATTGGGAGTTCCTGTGAAAACGTTCTCGTCATTTCTCCACTAGTTGTTCTGATGTCCATGTATTACATCATTACATGCTACTCAAACTGGAAGGTGCACAGTCCCAATCCTGTGCAGGGAGAATATAAAAGAGGTATCGGATACATTTTCCTGGAGGATCCAGTTTATTCCAAGATTCAGAAGAACACAGTACTTTAAGAAGAACTGTCCCCCTACCCCCCAAACATGGAAGAAAAGAAGAGTGAGGATAGGGAGAAAGGCCTCAGGAAAAAAAGTCTCTGAACTTTCAGCCACATGGGGCTGAAGGGTGGGCCTCTAGCAACGGTGGCCTCTCCTCTTGTCCCCCAGGGGCCACCAGGCATCCTCCAAACTCGCCAAGCATTTTGGGTAGAATGCATCTGAAGGCCACAGAGGTGCCGGGGACCCTCCTGATTTGAGTTGTGTGCAGAGAATGCTGAGGCAGTTAGAGTGCCTCCATCATCTTCTGGACCAAGTCCTTTCTCCTGGGGGTTCCTCACACACAGCGTGTGCTTCTTGCCCGGCTCCACCCACAGCTGTTTGTGCCCAGCCTCTGGCCGACCTCCTGCATCACGTTGCCGATCTCCTAGAGCTCAACATCATCACGGCATTCATATTTAAATGCAGGGAGCGTGCAGATTGCCCTTCCGGGAGTCTTTGTGGCCCTGCCTTGCCAACCACAATTTAAAACATTACACTTGGGTCCATTTGCCACGCTGTCTCTTCGTGGACAGTGGACAGCATTTGTGTACGAAGTGGAAGACTCTCCTGCCCACCCGCAACTGTGACCGCCCAGTGTTGGCTGGCTCTGGGACTTCACCACTGCGGCTGCTGGTGCAGTGTGTGGAGGGGAAGGCCCCTGGGGCCACGCTGTGGGGACTGGGCTGAGAGGGGTGGTTCCCGATGACAGGACGATTGAGGGACTGGCAGGATCCCTGCCCTGATGACTGAACCTTCTGGGTTTGGAAAGGACCATAGCTGTTGAAGTCTGGAGAAGGGAAGGGAAGGATCGCATAGTGATCCTCCACTTAGGTTTCAGCTCTTGGAGTCAGGTATGTGGCCATCACTCTGTCAGACCTTCTGTCTATTGAGTTCTGGATCTGGTCCCACTCAAACCCCAGGTGCAATATTCCCTGGTCACCCTGGGGTCCGTGATGTCACAGGGTGAGTCACTGTAAGGTCTCAGTTCCTCCGCCTGGCCCATGTTTAGCCATGGGTCCCTCATTAATTCTTCTAGAGTTCCTCTGTCGCTGAGGTTAAGATTTACTAATCTTTGTAACAGTTTATGGCATTCATAAGAGATGAAATAGGGGACGTGGCAGTGCCTACTCAGTATCTGTTGCTGTAGTCCCAGAAGTCATCTCCTATGAAAAAGCAAGGTTCCCAGTGACCATCTTATATAGACCCCCTCTCTCTTTCCCCCGCCCCCGGCTACTGCAGGGCCATCCTAGTTGTGGCCCATGAAGGCATTAGGGAGGGCTTTGGAAGGGTTTCAGGGAGGCTGCAATGCTCAGCTTGTGGGTGATAAACTCAGTGCTGGGGCCAAAATCTGCAAGTTTGATATTCAGTTCTCTGGCTTCAGGTCCCTGTGGACAACGCCCCTCTGGTGGCAGTACTACACAGTGGACACCAACTACCAGAAAATGCTGTGGGCCCCCTTCTCAGAAATGTGGCCACAGTCCTGTAGATAATCAAACATGTCCCCTTTGCTCACATGCTCCATGAGGAAGTACACTTCCTCGGTGTCAATCACCTTGTATAACTTTACAATATTTGGGTGATTTAAGGCCTTCACACAGTGAACATCTCAAAGAAAGTCGGAGGAGCCCTGTTGATTACAATGACTTTCACAGCCACCTCTGTTCCAGTCAGAATGTGCCAAGCCAGCCTCACCTTTGCAAAGGTTCCCTAGCCAGTGGGTGTTCAGGAGCTCATAGTGGCCAACATAATCCTCCCTTGAAGTTATCCTTTATGGCCTGAGCTAAGGCAATTGAGGACGGAACGATGAGAGAAGAATTATAATTATCTCTTGGGTTTGTTTGTTTTCTGTCAGGCATCCATGCCTTTTTCTTCAGGCAACATCTGTTTTCCTGTGGACACCTTACTTATTCTCACTACATGTGCCGTGGGAACCTATATGCCCCTGGAGAGGCCTGGCCAATAAGAGTCACAATTACTCATTCAGAGACTTATGAACCCCGCTAGACTAAAACAAGTCAGTCCTGGGGCATTGGCTGGACCCATGGAGAAGTTCCCAAGTCCTAAAAAGGAAGCATAGAGTTGCTGATGGCTATTTGTTATCTCCATCTGCAGAGACCTTACCTAACTGACATCAACTCAGGAAGGAAAAGGAGTAAGAGGTACAGAAATCCATATTTCTGAAACTGTGTAAACATCTGAATTCAGCTGTATCTGAATTCCGTCCTTGAGATTCTCTGATAAGTAAATAAAAGAATTTATGTTTTGTTTTTAGTCACATTGAGTTTGATTTCTGTCACTTGCACCTAATAAGCCTAATTTTTTTTAATTTTAATAAATCTTTATTGTTCAGATTATTACAATTGTTCCTCTTTTACCCCCCATATCTCCCCTCCACCGGCTCCCATCCCACCCTCTGCCCTTACCTCCCCCCCACATTGTCCTCAACCATAGGTGTATGATTTTTGTCCAGTCTCTCCCGCACCCCCCTCATCTTTTTCTCCCTGAGAATTGTCAGTCCACTCCCTTTCTATTCCCCTGATTTTTTTATTATAATTCACCAGTTTATTCTGTTCATGAGGTTTTTAATTCACTTGATTTTTAGATTCACTTGTTGATAGATAAGTATTTGTTTTTCATAATTTTTACCTTTACCATTTTCTTTTTCCTCTTCTTAAAGAATACCTTTCAGCATTTCATATAATACTGGTTTGGTGTTGATGAACTCCTTTAGCTTTTTCTTATCTGTGAAGCTCTTTATCTGCCCATCAATTCTGAATGATAGCTTTGCTGGGTAAAGTCATCTTGGTTGTAGCATCCCCATTATACTGATGTTGGTACACTTGAAGTTGTCCCAGAGGCTCCTTACACTATCTTCACATTTTTTTATTCTTTTTGTTTTTTGCTTTTCCAGTAGAGTGTTTTTTGCTTGTTTGTATTTCAAGTCTTTGACTTGATTCTTGCATTCCTCTAGTCTGCTGTTAGGTTTCTGTATAATATTTTTTATTTCAGTCAGTGTATGTTTAATTTCTAGTTGGTTCTTTTTCATCTCCTCTTGGGGTCTTGCTAAATTTATCCATTTTTTTCTAGGAAATTCTTGAAAAACCTTATAACCCTGGTTTTGAACTCTATATCCAGTTGTTTGTTTTCCTCCATTTGTTTTGTTTGTGATCTGACTTGAAATACAAAGAAGCAGAAAACACTCAACCAGAAAAGCAAAAAGAAAAAAGAATTCAAATATTGGAAGGTAGTGTAAGGAGCCTCTGGGACAACTTCAAGTGTACCAACATCAGAATTGTGGGGGTGCCAGGGGAAGAGAGAGAGCAAGATACTGAAAACCTATTTGAAGAAATAAGGACTGAAAACTTCCCCTACCTGGTGAAAGAAATAGACTTACAAGTCCAGGAAGCGCACAGAACCCCAAACAAAAGGAATCCAAAGAGTTCCACACCAAGACACATCATAATTAAAATGCCAAGAGCAAAAGACAAAGAGAGAATCTTAAAAGCAGCAAGAGAAAATCAGTTAATTACCTACAAGGGAGCATCCATACGATTGTCAGCTGATTTCTCAACAGAAACGATGCAGGCCAGATGGGAATGGCAAGAAATATTCAAAGTGATGAAAAGCATGAATCTATAACCAAGATGACTCTACCCAGCAAAGCTATTATTCAGAATTAAAGGGCAGATAAAGAGCTTCACAGGTAAGAAAAAACTAAAGGAGTTCATCAACACCAAATCAGTATTATATGAAATGCTGAAAGGTACTCTTTAAGAAGAGGAAGAAGAAAAAGATAAAGATAAAAAGTATGAACAGGAAATACATATCTATCAACAAGTGAATCTAAAAATCAAGTGAATTAAAAACCTCATGAACAGAATAAACTGGTGAATATAATAAAATCAGGGGAATAGAAAGGGAGTGGACTGATAATTCTCAGGGAGAAAGAGATGATGGGGGTGCAGGGAGAGACTGGACAAAAATCATACACCTATGGTTGAGGACAATGTGGGGGGAGGTAAGGGCATCTTCTGAAACATCTTCTATTTCTTAATCTGGGTGCGAGTTACACAGAAGTAAGAAAAGGAAAGAAAGGAAGAGCAACCGCTTTGAAAGGGTAACTAGCCTCTCTGGCTACTTAACTATTGGTTGGTCGACTGCACTCTCCAGACCAGACATTCTCACTGCAGCCAATTCTGAGCATCAATAAGCAAAGTTTGGGGGCCAGACGGACCTCCCCCCTCACGTGCTTTCCCAGAACTTGTATGAAATGGTCCATTCCCCGCTCCATAGGGGGCCGGAGGAGAGCTCTCTGCTTGAACCAACTTTGTAAAGTGAGGGTAGTCGGCAACAATGACGGAAAGGCACCAAGACTGACAAACTCCGTTAAAAGCAAAGCAATATGTTTGGTTCTAAGCAGGAGTTTCCTTAGTGATTTCAGTATTTATCATGCCAGTAGCAAGACATTTAAGGAATGGCATCTAACTTGATTGGGGATGCTAAGATATTTGAAGAAAAAAATGTACATACAGGAAAAAGAGTGGTATTGAGGATGGGTGAACAAACAAAAGTAATTTTTTTAAAAAAGTAAATAACAAAATACAATAAAAGAGGGACTATACATAGGCCCATTTTGATAGTATACCAGAAACTAGGGGCTATGATCAATGCAATTCAAAGAAAAAGAAGTGCTTTAAAATAAAAATTATAAAACATAACTCTATCGCCCCTACCACATCATTAAAAAATGTTTCTCATAGATGCAGAGAACAGAATGATGGTTGCCAGGGGGGGAAGAGAGGGGGAGGATGGGGTGAAAAAGGTGAAGGGATCAAGAAATGCAAATTGGCAGTTACAGAGTAGTCATGGGGATGTCAAGTGCAGCATCGGGAGCACAGGCAATAATACTGTAATAACCGTGTGTGGTGGCCCACTGGGTACTGGAAAGAACAGGGGGATCCCTTTGTAAATTATGTAATTGTCTAACCCCTGAAACGAATATAAAATACTGAATATCAACTGTAATAGAAACATTTTTCCTCATAAGAACGTGTTTGATTGGTTCTTACCTCTGTAATAGTGAACACACAGTCCTCGGGGCTAAGGAAATTTAGAGAAGCATGGTTTATTTCTCTCCTTCCCACTCCCCAAGAGAATGAGTCACTCTCCTAAGCAAGCTGTGTACACAGCTGCACAGAGAAATCTACGTAAAGGCTCCTTGCCCCAACTATCCACATTCTCAATGCCACGGGGTACAGGACAATCCCATGTAGGCCTCGTCCCCATTCTTCTGGAGTTGGGATTCTAGAAGCCAATCCATCTGTGTAAACCTGCATCCAAACATGTGTAGATAAGAACTACCAGCATGTTTTGTTTGTCCAACTTGCCAATACCTTCATCCCTAAAGCTCAGAGCAGTCTAGTCAGATAAGCTACAGAGCAATGTTTTGATAAGGAGCCTGGCCCACCTGCAGGGAGCCCAGGCATTCAGATCTGTAGCGGGTAAAGGGGAAGAGAGGGAGATCCCTCATGGTTCTGAGCTTACAACCCCTTCTACTCACTGGATAGGAAGTAAACTTTAATGGCTGTAGCTGAATGTCAGCGAGCTCTAGCACTGGATCCCCAGGAGGTCCTGAGCCTCTGGCAGCTGCGGAGGGAGGACAAGTGATTTTATTAAGAGCATGTGGTTCTTAATTAAAGAGGACCTTTTCTAACAAGATGTAAACTAACATTTTCCTTTTGAAGTCAGAATTATATTTTATGTATGCATGTTAACTATGTAGTCATTTCCCCAAATTTGTATAAGGGCACAAAGACTACCCAAGGATAAAGATAGATGTAGGTATAATTTTTATGTTTTATGTTATCTACTTCTGTACTGTTTGAATTGTTCAAAAGAAATAAGTATTACCATTGTAACCAATAAAAAAAGTAACATTTCTAATTCAAGTGATTGAATTCATTATATTAGTTCTGATCTCTCATTTATAGACGATTAGATAAAGTATAATTACTGACAAGGGAAGTTGTTTCAGATATATAGTTATGTGAACAAATTAAGTTGTACAAGTATTATGGTCTACCTCTATCAAACATATATAATATGTAAAATATCCTCAAAATACCTGGAACATTATATTTTTAAAAGTTAAGATAAAAGAATGAAAGACTAAGGCAAAGGTATAAAATGGAACTACAAAGGATGTTAACACTGATAAAATCAATCCACTTCCTACTGGGGAGGGAACCACAAAAGTTGGCCTTAAGAATTAATAATGTGTAAAGTCTATAAGGCAGATGATTTTTAACAATAATAACAGTGAGCACTTACATAGTGCATGCCATACATATGCCTGGCACCATTCATTAAATCTTCTCAACAGTGATCCCAGGGAGTGCTGGAAACTATGAGCAGACAATGAGGACCTGAAGGCACACTGGAGTTAATGACTCAGAAGGTCACACAAGTATTTAAACCTTGTCTGGAGGGCTGGCTCCAGGGTCTCTACAAATTCAATTTGAGACTGGAACTCAGAAAGAGCAAACTTCTAACTGCTACAATACCTCCTCAGTCAATCAGAGGGACAACTGTGGTATAAGACTCACATCCTCAATAGCATCCTTACAGCAGGCACAGTGACACATTTTTGGAGGGCTTTTTAGACAGCACTGTAGATGTTAGGTTAGACGGATGCAGCACTGTTGACGGGACCACATCACTCCACTGCTTAAAACCCTCCAATGGTTTCCTCATTGCCCTGAGAATGACACCTAACCTCCTTTACAATCGACAAGGCCTTGAATGATCTGACCCCCTTCAAATCTTCAAATATCAGCCTCTTAACCGCTCTTCTCCTCAGTCTCGGTAGACAGCTTCCCAAGCCTTCTTTCTGTTCTCTGCGTAAACATGCCAACCTTGGTTCTGTCTCAGGGCCTTGGTGTTGGTTCTAGTCATGCCCTCTCCGCCCCCCCAGCTTCACACAGCTGGCTCCTTCTTGTCTCTCAGACTTGGGGTCAACTGTTTCTTCCTAAGAGATTCCTTCCCCATTATAATAATTTATTATGTCCCCTGCCCTCAACCTTTAGTAACGCTCTATTAAATTAGCCTGTTTCATTTTCTTCGTAGCACATTTGTCACCATTTGAAGTTATCTCATTTATTATTTGTTTATGGTCTGTCTGCACCACAAAGCTGTCAGCTCCCTGAGAGAGGAAAGCTAGCCTCTCTTCTTTACCACTGGATTCCCAGCACCTAGAACATGCCTCACTTACAGCAAGCCCCCAATAAATATTCATTGAAACTGAAAAAATAGCTGCCTCATAAACTGCAGACCATCTGATCCTCACCATGTTGCTTTGGATGTCAGTTCTGGAGGTTAGTTCCTCACCAGGCCCAGATTCAAAACTGCTTGGAAGCCCTGCCTCAGTCTAGGGAGCATTCAGCCTGCACAACCATCATTTGATGCTGGAATTCAGCCAAGGGTGATGCCCACAGAAATATTCCTGATACACTGCGTTTAGATCCCTTGTACACTCCCCAGCCAACAGGCACTACTCCTGAGCAGAATCCAGCTGCTTGCTCAGGAGTTTGCAGCATTTCAGAGCTGTGCACTAGAAGGCCACCAAAACTGTGTCAAGTGTCTCAAGCCCTTGGGATGATAGGAGCAAATAAACATCAGTCATCTTGGCTGAAGATTTGCCAGGCATCAATAAAGTCAATACCCCTCCCATCAGGAGCATGCAATGAAGTTTCCAGCCGCCATATCTGGCTGCCATAGATTGAGGCCAACATGATACTTATAACTATTAATTTGGCAGAGGATCAAGAATTCCCCGACTTCAACCAACTAGGCTCCATCTGTTCAAAGAAGCCAGATGTCACCTTCCCCTTATGTCTTTATCAAAGACTGAACAGATGAGGAGCAGCAGTGCAGGACAAAACGTGTAGGGAACCTGTGCTCTACCTACAATCAAAACTGCATTCTGAGGTCAAGGGCAGGGGCTCCTATTTGGTAATAAGCACCTCGTCAACAAACAACTTAGTTCATTTCTCCCTGGTGAATGTCTTCAAAAGCAGCCGTGTAGTTGTTCAAAACATCAGGCAGCAAAGAAGATAAGGCAATCTGTTCTTCGTGTAACAAATCTTATTAAATTATAAATACATCAAACTTATCACATAACAGACTTTTACTTTTTTTTTAAATATAGTTTTATTGATTTCAAAGAGGAAGAGGGGAGAGAGAGAATCACTGATTGGCTGCCTCCTGCCTGCCCCCACCTGGGGATCGAGCCCACAACCCAAGCATGTGCCCTTGACTGAAACTGAACCCAGGTAGGACCTATTAATCGACAGGTCAATGCTCTATCTACTGAGTCAAATCAGCTATGGTCAGACTTTTACCTTTTTTTTTTTTAATATATTTTATTTTTCACAGAGAGGAAAGGAGAGGGTTAGAAAGTTAGAAACATTGATGAGAGAGAGACATCGATCAGCTGCCTCCTGAATGCCCCCTACTGAGGATGTGCCCGCAACCAATGTACGTGCCCTTGACCGGAATCGAACCTGGGACCTTTCAGTCCACAGGCCGATGCTCTATCCATTGAGCCAATCCGGTTTCAGCCAGACTTTTACTTTTTTAATATCACTTTCCTTTGACATGAAATACGCCATATGAGATTGGTAGGTTCTTGATTCATCTCATTATGTAAATGTAGATTTGCTTAATTTGAAAAGATTTGAAAAATAAGGTGGTGACCTGCTTGGGCAAAATAAATAAATAAATAAATAAATAAATAAATAAATAAATAAATAAATAAAACAAAACAACAAAACACCAATCAGAAAGGATTTATGCACCCCTATGTTCATAGCAGCACAATTTACAATAGCTACAATTTGGAAAAAGCCTAGGTGCCCATCAGCAGATGAGTGGATCAGAAAACTATAGTACATCTACACAATGGAATTCTCTGCTGCCATAAAAAAGAAGGAATTCCTACCATTTGCAGCAACCGGGATGGAACTGGAGAGTCTTACGCTTAGTGAAATAAGCCAGTCAATGAAGAAGAAGCACCACATGATCTCACTCATTTGTGGATAATATAGAACATTATAAACTGATGAACAAAAGGATAGATACAGAGGCAGTAAAGCATCAAACTGTCAAATTATAGTAGGAATGTTAAGGAGAGGTGGGGTAGATAAGAGATCAACCAAAGGACTTGTATGCATGCAATATACATGTCTTGTGTTTATATAACCAATAAAAACAAGACACTGAGGGGTTAGGGTATGCCTGGGAGGAGGGGGCAATGGGAAGATATGTATACATGTAACACATTAATAAAAAATAAATAAATAAAAAACAAACCAAACCAAAACAAAAAAAAACCTATCAACTAGCATAATGTTATATAATCCGTAATTGCTATCCCAGTCCCGCTAAGAATTCTCTAAAGTCCCTGTAAAATCCATTAGCCTGTGAAGGCCTCTCTTACTGGCTCACTGCCTCCTCTGTGCTCAGATTCAGAATGATGAAGTGGATAAAACATGGAGTGAGCTCACATCATGGGGACAGAGAGGAGGCAATGTCCATGTGCCTAAAGAAAAAAGAGATACAAACAGGTCAATAATAGACAGTGACATGAAAATGACCACAGGGCCAGGTGGGTCAGGAGAGATGGGTGTATTCAGAGCAATTGTAGAAGGCAAGCCCACGATCAGATTGAGAAGGATGGGAAGGAAAAGTATTCGTAGTGGAGTCTGCAATTGTCCCCATACGATTTGGGCTACTAAATACTGCCCTGATTAGGGGCTACAGCGATGGAAAGCGATGGTAGACGATGGCAGGCCCCTACGAGGCTGTGGAGGATGACAAGACAACATGATAAATGGTTGGGAGTCAGGGAGGAAGGTGACTGAAAGCCAGAACCCCAAGTTATCCGTTGCTGCTACTGCTTCTTCTTTTTCTTCTTTTGAGAGGAAGAGAGTGGGAGAGAGAGATAGAAACATCAATGATGAGAGAGAATCACCAATGGGCTGCCTCCTGCATGTCTCCCACTGGGAATCAAGCCTGCAACCCAGGCATGTGCCGTGACTAGGAATCAAACCATGGTTCATAGTTGACCACTGAGCCACAGGGGCCAGGCTACCCACTGCTGCTTTTGTGAGAGGTATGTGTGAAAAAATTGAGCACCAAAAAGTGTTGAGATGTAATGAACGACAGTGTTTCATCAGATATAATATGACTAAGAAATGGAATTACTCTTGTGCCTCCCCAATAACAATCTGTCCTCAGCTTCAACTCTTTCCATCTCTTAGAGGCCCCAAATTTAGTCATCAGATCTTTCTCACATCAGCATAAAACCTGCACAAGTCCTAACAACTCCAGACTGTTCCAACCATCTCTTTGACTTTACTTCAAATTCTTGGCTTTCAAAGTAGGCAGCCAGAATCATCATGTCAAAACAAAACAAAACAAAAAAGAGCTCCCACAAAAGGTCACTGATCATTGATTAAAAGAGTCAATCACGTATTAAAAGACCCTTAACTAATGGTTGGGAATGCTAAAACCCTGAGTTGGCCTGCTGTCTCCTGGCTCAGTGCAGCTCCTTGATACACAGGAGAAGGCAGGAGCTCCTGGCACATGCAAAGAAGCTCCAGGGAGCACATCCGTAATACCTATTAATTTTGTTAATATTTGAGAGAGAGAGGAGCATCGATTTCCACTTACTAGTACTTATGCATTCATTGATTGATTCTTATCTGTGCCCTGTCCAGGGATTGAACCCACTACCTTGACATATGGGGACAATGCTTTAACCCAGTGGTCAGCAAACTCATTAGTCAACAGAACCAAATATCAACGATTGAAATTCCTTTTGAGAGCCAAATTTTTTTAACTTAAACTTCTTCTAACGCCACTTCTTCAAAATAGACTCGCCCAGGCCATGGTATTTTGTGGAAGAGCCATTCTCAAGGGGCCAAAGAGCCGCATGTGGCTCGCGAGTCGCAGTTTGCCAACCATGGCTTTAATCAACTGCACTACCTGGGTAGGGCCCTTAATACTCATTAATTTGCTAAAAAAAAAAACAGTCACCAGGGCACCGAAGAATGAGCAGAATAGTAAGAATCAGAAGGATCTCTTCCCTGCCAGCAGCCCGCATTTTCTCTCTCCAAGATTATCATTTTTGCCTCGCTTTGCAGGCCTAGCAAAGTTCTGGTTGGTGAAATTGCAGATAAGGGCAGTCACAAATGCTTCTTATCCCCACTTTCCCACATGGTTTCCCAGGTCCCAGATCCTAGGCTTGTTATTCTAGTGACCTCATCAGAGTCACACTGCAGAAAGGCAGGCCCGTGAGGACTGCTCCCTGTGGAAGGATGGCTTCCTGGGGAGCTCCCAGCTCTACACCCCACTATGGAATCCACTTGCCCAGGTGGGGGGTCATAGTGACTGCAGAAAGTCATTGCAATCAGTAAAAGGGCGGACAGGATTTTCCACAATGCTTTATTTTCCATTAAATAGCAAACTAGAATAAAATAAACCAGCTGCTACCTCAAAGAACTAATAATACTTTATAATTGTGGTTATTGGGCAAATTAAGGCAACAGAACAAGCAGAATGCTAGAAATAAGCTCCCTCTACTTATAAATACAGTATTCTCGCTTACCCAGAAATCACGTATCCAGAAATATTGACTAACACAGTTGAAATTTTGTGCAGTTTATTCATAGGGACAGACCAATGGGTCTGACATGTTTACTACTTTTACTTTAGAGATCTTTCTAATTGGCTTAGTTATTTGTTTCTTAATAAATGTGAACTCCGGGATTTTTGTTCACTGATATCTCCTGCAACAAGGACAGAGCCTCAGTATCTGTTGAAGGTGAGAGAATGAGCCTTTACACGTTCTCTCGACGGGGCTATGGCCCAGCCCCCTCTCTTAAGTCACAGCTCAACACCTAAGCCCCCAAAGACAAAAGACATTTGACTTAGTGACCCCAGTTTAATGCTGTGGCATTTACTTGTAAATGGATACTCTAAATAACTGGTAAGGTGTCTTGTAGGGTTATCAATATTCTCTCTGTGATCTCGTGTCCACTGGAAATCTGCTTAGCAAACGCCAATTTTCCCCTGCCCAGATAAACATCTTGTTTCCTACTCGATTGTCAACGCCTGCAGACTTATTAGGGCAAACTGACTGAACTGAGCTGGAGAAAGACATTTTAGCTCACTGCCTAGCCTTCACCATTTGAAGGCTTTCCGATTTGAACATCACCTGGACAGGAGTAGTCTGAGTAATTGTTTTGATCCCCTCATATCACCAGGCATGTTGTAGGAACTAAGTGACCTTGTCATTTCCCATTGGAACTGCAGCACTTCTTTTGGATTAACATCCTGTTCAAGTTACAACAGTTTTGTAGCCAATCTGATATTTCTAATAAGGGCCAGAATCCACTAACTCCATGATAGGCAAACTGTTCTTGCCAAGGTCTAATTAAAAACAACAACAACAAAAAAAAAAACCCAACAGCCTAGCCAGCGTGGCTGGGTAGTTGAGCATCGACCTATGAACCAAGAGGTCACAGTTGGATTCCAGGTCAGGGTACATGCCAGGGTTGTGGGCTCGATCCCCAGTAAAGGGTGTACAGGAGGCAGCCAATCAATGATTCTCTTTCATCACTGATGTTTCTATCTCTCTCTTCCTCTCCCTTCTTCTCTGAAATCAATAAAAACATATTTTTAAAAATTCAAATGTTTAAGAGCCATATTTTTTTAATTAAAAATAAAAATAGCTCTTTGAGTCCTATTGGGGAAAGGGAAGGTGAGAGACGTACATTCTTATAACCTAGAATACCAACTTTATCAAACAGCAGACTGTCAGTACTTTTTTAATCAAGAAGTTTCTGTTCAGGCATCTTTGGGAAATAACCATGAGGGGCTCTGTTCAGGCATCTTTGGGAAATAACCATGAGGGGCAGTTGGGCAGTTCTCTGATCTTTTTTATTTTTATAGCACTTTACCAAATCCAAAGTGAGTTATCAGGCATTCTCTATTCTCCAAGCAACTCCTCAAAAGACTAATAACCAAATTCCTCAATCCCAAAATAACATAAATTGTAAATTATCTCACTGACTAAAAACAGCTTTTCAAGAAAAAGGAAGAGTTCAGAAACACTAGCATATTAAATATATATATATGGCTGAGACCGGTTTGGCTCAATGGATAGAGCGTCGGCCTTTGGACTGAGAGGTCCCAGGTTCGATTCCAGTCGGGGGACATGTACTTTGCTTGCGGGCACATCTCCAGTAGGGGGCGTGCAGGAGGTGGCTGATCGATGTCTCTCTCTCATAGATGTTTCTGACTTTCTACCCCTCTCCCTTCCTCTCTGTGAAAAATAATAAAATATATTTTAAAAAAGAAAAAAAAAATATATATATATAATTAGTGCCAATCACACCTTATCTCAGAAATGTTAAAATGAGGAGATAAAATAGTATACCTTAGATTTAGAGAAACTGAGACTAGACTCTTCCCATTTTGTAGCAACTTGCCCAAAGTCAGTCCAAAGCTGTACCTGCAGGACTAGGGCCTGGGCATCTTCATGTCTTTCACGCAACAGTAGCTGGGCACCAGCAAGTTTGGGCACTGGAAAAACAGAGATGAAAAAGGGGCAGCCCCTGGCCCTCCTCCCAACCTCTGCAGGGAGGGGCTCTGTTCTCTGCTTGGGCAGACAGGTAGGAGCCAGGGCAAAAGCCAGAGCAGCACAAACAGCTCCCCCTTCCCCAGAGGAATGACAGCCTGGACATTCTTGCTGCTAAACCTGGGAGTGTCCCAGTTCCCAGAGCCCAGCATGCCATGAACCTCACCCAGGTAGGTCCCGGCGAGAACAGCACATTCCTGACCCCAGCCTTTGCCCTCACAGCTGTCCGGTTTGGCGGGAGACAGGCATACCTGAGGTTTCCCCCAGCGAGTTTTACATGCAGAGAAGGTGGCCTGGGAAAACACCCATCAAACTGTTCGCTGGGTAAGCCTGAGGTACGGGGGCAGATGGGGAGAGCAGAATGTCCTTTATTCCCTCTGTCATCTGAATTATTTTAGAGATAATTTTGAAAATTCAAACCTGGAAAAAGAAACCAAATAAAGATCATGCAATTTGAAAGTAGGAAGATTCGGGTTGAAATCGAGGCTTTCCCATGGACTGATTGTGTGTCCAGGTAGAAGTAGCTTTCCAGGCCTCCATTTTCTACTTCTTCACGAGCTGTTCTGAGGTCCTCCCCCAAATAATTTTGTTCCTGCCACAGCATTCTCTCCACTTTCCTCACAGTCCTGGTCACACTGTGAGGTCAGTCTATTCATGGGCCCCTCCAAGGAAGGGGTGGTCACCCTCTTTTGCTTTTACCTATTACCATACCTGACACATTAGTGTTTTCAGGGCGGGGGTGGGGGGGGCGATAATAAATACATTGTAGGGGAATGCACTGAGATGCAATGTGGCTCCAGCAGCAAATGCATCTGGGAAATGTTGAACTCAACTCTCTGTAGCCTCAGGCTTGGTGGACTATCACCACCATGCCCTTGGAAGGAGGTTCATGAAAGTACAGAGTGTGACAACTGCCTGATGTTATCTGCTAACTTAGGAATGCACTGTTCTTTCTGGTGGTCCAACTTACTACCCACCATTGGTTTTACTATTAACCCCATGCGGAAAGAAACCCTGTCCTGGGAGGACTGTGGATACTTCCTGGCCGGTCACCACTGGGAACAGCTACCTCGCACATATATTAAAGCTCTGATGGCCCAGCTGGTCTGGCTTAGTGGTTGAGCATGGACCTATGAACCAGGAGGTCATGGTTTGATTCCTGGTCAGGGAACATCCCAGGTTTCAGACTCCATCCCCAGTAGGGGACGTGAAGAAGGCAGCTGATCAATGATTCTGTCTCATCATTGATGTTTCTCTCTTTCCTTTCTGAAATCAGTAAAAAATATATATATATTAACAAAAAATAAAGCTCTTATGAATTTAAGTAAGCTATATGTCACTTCTCCAAAATGGGTTCTGAATTTAGACTTGTGGGGCTTTTCCCCAACATAAATAAAAAATGAAAATAAATAAAATCATCTGGAAAGGTATATAGGCAGAGAACATAAACAAACACCATTTAGTATATTGTATATACTATGGTCATGGCTTAAATCTTTTTAAAATCTGTTTCAGAATAGTGGCAGTTTCTTCCTCTAACTTTCCATTGCTACATAGCTGCATTCACCAATATCTCATGTGGGGGTGGGAAGAGATGAGGGGAAGTATTTTAGGATTTGTTGAAAAAATTACATGAGAAGTGGAGTCACTTGAATGAAAGTCTTTCTACTTCCACCACTACGCCAAAACAAATATTCCAGATTCATCCTTCCTCAGTAAAAAAAAGAGCACCTCCCACTTCATTTTTCCCATCAATTTACTCAGAGCTTGTCTTAGGAGTATAGCAGAGGCCTCAGTGTGAGGGCCAGAACTATGAGTAAAAAGCAGATGGGCCTGAAAGATGAGTCATCAGAAGGTCGATGTGCATGCAGATCAAGAGCAATAACTCACCCTACGGGGAGATGAATCAAAATGCAGTTTCATTTCTCCCCAGGACTTCAGGCACTAATGGGGAGTAAATAACTGGATTTCCTCAAATTCTAGTACAGGATGAGCCACAGAAACACTGCTTTTATTACAATTGCGAGGGGGCCTGGGAAAAGTAAATTGCATCAGAACAGTTCAGATTTTCTGGAAATATTTTATGACCCCAAGCATATGAAACACCATAGAATAGGAAAAACGCGTAATCTCAAAGGAACACTCCAAGTGTATTCCAGCAAATGCTGAAGTCTAGGACTTGACCATTAACCGAGGATCTTTTCCCTTGACAAGGTTAAAATCTCCTCATAATGGCCTCAGCCTTCTCTTGGAAATCAACATCCCCAATATTAATCAAGGATTATAGAAATCCTGTCCCCCTGCCAGTCATGGACTGAGTTAAGGAAAAGGCAGGGGCCCAATCCTTGCCAACAACTTGAGGGAAAGTCTTTTAGGAGCTTCTTGGAAAGGTTTCCTCACTACTGAGGAGACATGAACACCTTCCAATGGGTGTTGCCTTTCTCAGTGTGACCTGATCCTTCAAACTACATGGTAGCCATCCTGGAACCATGATGTGAATCAGGTAGAGAATAAAACCAACTCATGGCAGGGACAGAGTCAAGAGAATCGCAGAGAAGCAAAGTCAGAGCCCAGACCTCCTGCTCCTGAATTTTCTACCACATCAAGGAATTCTTCTCCTGATTATCAAAGCCAGTCCAGGTTGGAGTTTCTGTTCCTTACACCCCACTGATACATTATCTACACATGCCACTTACCTATCACACTCAGACACATAGTCTAGCCCTATGCAGTAGCCTCATGTCTTCACTATGAGGATTTCTAAGCTTATATCAGATCTAAATTTGATTTCCTGAAATCTAAAAGGAACAGGAGAGAAAAGGAGACACTGGTTTGCACAGCTGTACAAAAGGAACACACACTGCTGGTTCCCATCACATGGCTAACTATAGAAGCAAAGACACCACACTGATTCCCACTGATGTTTCCAGCCCCACCCCCACAAATGACAACAAACTCCGCATCTAGAAGCCTGATGAACTTCAGCTGCCTCTCTCTACCCAGACAGTGCTGTATTGTGAACTACCCAGAGAAAAGAAAGAGGGAGAAGGAAGAGGAAGAGGAGATTTCATCAGAGTATGTAGTCTTTTCTTCCCAGGATAATAATGACCTTTGGCTAAAGCATCCAAAGTTACTGGTAAAATATGTTGTTTTGCAATTGATACCTGAAGCTTCTTTTTTTTTCTTTCTCAAAAATGACAGTACAAAATATAAGTTATTCAACTGTTCTTTGACAATGACAATGAGTGATTTTTATTGCAAGTCAGATATCAGCTAATCTTTTGTATCTCTTCCTAAGCCAGGATCGGGGAACCTTTTTTCTGCCAAGGTCCATTTGGAGATTTATAACATCACTCAAGGCCATACAAAATTATCAATTTAAAGGTTTAGCCTCCTATATTTGGTCAAACATTTAACTAACTCACACCTAATGCCTTGACAGGGCTAAACTAAATGACTTCTTGGGCCTTATACAGCCCACAGGCTAGACATTCCCAACCCCTGACTAAATCCATCACGTTTTTGAGTTTGCAGCTTCCTGAAGTCCAAACCAGTCCTTAGGGCTTCTGGGCACCATTCCAATGAGTTTAGTCAACACCTACTCAACATCTCTGCTGATCTCAGCCTCAACCTTGACCTGTCATGTCCCATAATCTTCACCTCCAATCCATTTCAGTCACGTATTCCCAAAGTCACACCATCAACCTATCATCACTGATGCCAACATTTACTTCTAAAATCTAGAGTTGTTGTGACAATTAAGTATCCCTTTCTAACCTCAACTTTCTATCTCCACAAATCTCCAACTTTTCAGTTAGTTTTCAATCTCCTTGAGCCCTTAGGCTCCTTGCTCCTACATTTTTTCTCATCAACTTTTCTTTTAATTATTATTTTTTAATTTTTTTTTAAATCTTTATGGTTGAAAGTATTACATATATCCCCTTTTTTCTCCCATTGACCCCTTATTGCCCACCTCCTCCTCCACTTCAGGCCTTCACCATCCTATTGTCTGTGTCCATGGGTTATGCATTTAGGCATACAAGTTCTTTGGTTGATCTCTTCCCACCCATGCACCCACGCCCATATCGTCAACTTTTCCTGCTCTCATTTCTTCTTCTTAGAGGCTAGAGCTCATGATCCAATTTCTTTTTCTGGCACCCCCATTCCTTCCAAGTTACCAATCCCCAATTCCCTATCAATGCAAACATCCAAACATTTCCACTCCTATAACTGGTAAGGCAAGTTTTGCTAGAGAAAAATCTCTCAACCTTGCAGATTATTGATGCAACATAATTATCATTTTCAACACAGACTAAGATCTTGGAGTGACTCAGCAATTCTATGTTGTACCTGTCCTATGCACATGATGGTTACTCAAAATCCTAAGTGACCTATGTACCTTTCATTTCCAGCAGTACAGCATAATGGTAAACAGCTTTGCTTCCTGGTTGTGCCTCTTAGTCACTGTATAATCTTAGGCAAGATACTTATTTCCTCAATGTTTCAGCTGTCTCATTTGTAAAGTTAGAATAATAATTTCATCTTCCCAGAATGGTTGTTTTTTTAAGAAATTCATGAGTTTACATACTTAATTTTAATAATGCTTAGAACATAGAAAGTGTCCAAAATATGTTACTTGCTATTTTATAGAGAGAATTGGCTATTGTATGGACTTTCCTCTATTTTCTTTCCTTTCACTATTTCTCCAGTTAATTCATATTTGCATGCATGCTCATCTCTTTTCTGCCTATTTCAATGATAGATATGCCCTTCTGTATTTAATGTCTCTGTAAACATCCTTTCTCCTCTTTTCTATATTTTGAACCTAGACCTTTTCACTGACTAAAGAGAACCCAAATCTCCCATCTTAAAAGCAGAAAGGAAGACAGTGAGATAGAAAAGAAGGGAAGAGAAGGAAAGACAAGGGCAGAAACCCCCCTTCAGTCTCCCCAGATACCACCAATTGCTTTCTGCCCCTTGTAAAGCCAGCCTCTTAAGGATGTGTGCTCACTGTCTAGCTCCTCATCCTGTTTCTCATTCCCACCTCAGTGGTATGCCTCCCTTACATACCATTCAAGCTGTTGTTGATGGTGCACAATGACTCCTAACTCCACCATTCTTTCTTTTCTTTTTTTTATTCAATAAATCTCTATTTTCAGACTATTACAATTGTTCCTCTTTTTCCCCCATATCTCCCCTTCACCCAGCTCCCATCCCTCCCTCTGCACTTACCCATCCCCATTATCTTCATCCATAGGTGTATGATTTTTGTCCAGTCTCTCCCTGCACCCCCTCAACCCGTTCCCCCGCCCAAGAATTGTCAGTCCACTCCCTTTCTACGCCCGATTCTATTATATTCACTAGTTTATTCTGTTAGTCAGATTTTTAATTCACTTGATTTTTAGATTCACTTGTTGATAGATATGTTTTTGTTGTTCATAATTTTTATCTTTACCTTTTTCTTCTTCTTCTTCTTCTTAAAGAGTACCTTTCAGCATTTCATATAATACTGATTTGGTGGTGATGAACTCCATTAGTTTTTTATCTGTAAAGTTCTTTTTCTGCCCTTCTATTCTGAATGATAGCTTTGCTGGGTAGAGTCATCTTGGTTGTAGGTTCTTGCTATTCATCACTTTGAATATTTCTTGCCACTCTCATCTGGTCTGCATAGTTTTTGTTGAGAAATCAGCTGACAATCATATGGGTGCTCCCTTGTAGGTAATTTGTTTTTCTCTTTCTACTTTTAATATTCTGTCTTTGTCTTTTGCTCTTGGCATTTTAATTATGATGTATCTTGGTGTGGTCCTCTTTGGATTCCTTTTGTTTGGGGTTCTGTGTGCTTCCTGGACTTGTAAGTCTATTTCTTTCACCAGGTGGGGCAAGTTTTCAGTCATTATTTCTTCAAATAGGTTTTCAGTATCTTGCTCTCTCTTCTGGCACCCCCACTATTCTGATGTTGGTACACTTGAAGTTGTCCCAGAGGCTCCTTACACTATCTTCCAATTTTTGGATTCTTTTTTCTTTTTGGTTTTCCAGTTGAGTGTTTTCTGCTTCTTTGTATTTCAAATATTTGACTTGATTGCTGTGTTCCTCTAGTCTGCTGTTAGGTCTCTGTATAATATTTTTTTATTTCAGTCAGTATATGTTTAATTTCTAGTTGGTCCTTTTTCATCTCTAGTTGGTCCTTTTTTATCTCCTCTTGGGACTTGCTAAATTTATCCATCTTTTCTAGGAAATTCTTAAAAACCTTATAACCCTGGTTTTGAACTCTATATCCAGTCATTTGTTTTCCTCCATTTCTTTCGTTAGTGATCTGTTCCTTTATCTCTGCATTTTCACTGCTTCCCTGAGTTGGTAGAGTAGCTTTGTGTGCTAGGTGTCCTACATGGCTCTGTAGCTCCACCTCCCCAGTTACCTGAGGTGGACTGCCTTGGTGCACCCCTATGGGGACTGTGTGTATAGCCTTGTTGTAGTTGAGTTTTGATTGTTGTTGGTATCAGTGGGGGGAATTGATTTCCAAGCCAATTAGTTGTGAGGATCAACTGTGTCTACACCAGCAGAACTTCTGTCCTGGAGTCAGCCTTATGATACAGGACTTGCAAAATTGCAAAAGCCTCTGTGTTCAGCTTGGATGGGGCAGAGTCTCAGGGCTGAGCAGACAGCCTTGGCTTCCCATCAACCCTGCCCTACATGGCTCCTGGGTCTCAGTGTCCCTTGGTAATCACTGCAGCTCTCTCTGCTAACTCCACCATTCTTAAGTAGCTAACCTCTTAACACTGTTTGGCTTCTCATCACCGAACTTCTCCCTGGAATTTACACAACAGGAGTCTCTCCTGTTTATGAGTTTTTAAGTTAAGTTACTACATTTTTTGCCTTGTAACTAAATTTGCCAAACAGCCAGCCAGCATTGAGGTCAATAAAACAAAATGAAGCTTCAGACCCATATGGAATGGAACTTGTCCCTGGGCCTCATTGGGGCCACACCTAGAATATAGCAGTCACTGTTCTAATTCCAAAAGGAAGAACCAAGACAAGGGGGAAATGTCTGGATTTTAAAAGTCAAGGAACCACAATACTTCTTAACAAATCATGTTATGCCAAAAAATATTACAATGGCTATCTGTACTGCAAATCCACTAGCTAAACACTCAAGTTTAACTTTTCATTCAGTACCTAAATATCCATGTAGAAGGAGCCCTATAGTTTTGTGCAGGATATAGGGTTTTCAAAGAAAAAGAAAACTTCCTTGCTTTGATCCTACTCCACCCCCACCACACACATATACAAGTCATGTTCCAACACTCTTGACAGTTATGCACAAGCATATGTTAGAAAATAGCAAATTAACATATAAAAAGGAAACTCCATTGTCCAATGTGCATTAGGTTAATATGAGTACAGAAGAGAGCACCTGACCCCAAATAGCTCTTCCTCAGGATTTCATCTTTTGGCCCATCTTATGTCCCTTTATAAACACTCTCCTTTGATAATTAGTTCCACATAATCTCTTAAACAGGGTCCCTATGTTGATAGCTCCCAATCAATATTTCTTGCCCAGAATATCTAACTGCTTATTTGGCTTTCTCTCTCTACAAGCATGGGGAATATAAAGTTAATGAGACCAGCCCAGCCGGCATGTCTCAGTGGTTGAGCATCAGCCTATGAACCAGGAGGTTGTGGTTTGATTCCCAATCAGGGCATATCCCAGGATTACAGGCTCAATCCCAATGTGGGACATATAGGAGGCAACCGATCAATGATTCTCTTTTATTATTGACTAGAGGCCCAGTACACAAAATTCGTGCACTGGTAGGGTCCCTAACAGCTGCTGGCCAGATACTCCCTTCCTTTCCCTGACTGCCTGCTGCCACCAGCTGGGGCCTTCCTCCCTTCCCCTGCCAGCCCACCTCCTGGTCAAACTCCTAGAAGAACTCAGGTAGAGAGGGAAATTTGCATATTATGCTTTTATCATATAGAATGTTTCTATTTCTCTCTCCTTCTCCCTTCCTCTCCAAAGTCAATAAAATAAATTTTTTTTAACCAACAGTTAAAGCATAATTTGGGAAAGCTAACTGGTAACAGTGGGGGAGAACTTCCATGAGTATTTAAAAATAAGAACAAATGTCATTACAAATAAAGCAGTGTCCTAAATCAGTGTTCTTTATGTTCTATATCAATCATCTCACCACATTTTTTCAAGATAGTAAATACTAATACCAAGAAAACCTTAAAATTAGTCATATTTTAAGTCAGATGAAGCCAGGTTTAAACTGCTATCTTTCTTATATTAATCCTATACAATGTTTTTCTTATATAAACATGGTTCCTTCATGGGCTATGTATGAGTAAGACTGTTTCAAAGATATGGTTTCAGAGATCTGAAATCACTATTTCAAGAAATATGACTGCTTTCAAGAGATAAAGATGAACTCACTCCCATGAAAATTATAACCTTAATCTGTAATATGTTAAATGAACCAGAAAATGGTTCATGTTCTCAAAAATATTTTGAAAAATTATAAAGTCAACAGATAGTGTATGTGTTGGTGAGTTAAGATTTTATGTTACAAGTTTGTTCTTATGCATAAACCAGGGAGCCATAGACAGATGTGGATGGGGGAGGGTTGTGATTTTTATAGTGATTTGGAACTTGAAAACTAGGTTCAGGTCTCCTCTATAGTCTTAAGTGACTCATATTACATCCATCAGAGAGATTCAGAATGTGGAATTTATCTCCAGACTCAGAGAGATGAGCTATTTTCAAGATACATTTGGTACCCTAAGAAAATGAAACATTAAGTTTTCTTAATCGAAGCAATCAGAAGGCAGTAAAAGGTGAGAGTCAAAAAGTTGAAATATTGTATTTCAAATATTTTCTCTCAACTTTAATCACATAAATAAAAGTAAAATCATTCACTATCTTTGGTTATCAGGTCATGATTGGAACTCTGTGTTGCCTTTCTTGGATAAACCACTCCCAGATTTCCTGTTTCCATTTCTGTTTGTTTGTTCATTTCGTCGTTTGTTTGTTTTAAGATGAACACGTGTAAAAATTTTTATTGAACTCATGTGAAATCCAGGCAGATGTTGCTCTACAGAGGAATATTGGTTTTACCAAGGAGAGGAGGATTGCCAATGGAAAGGTGCGCATTTGCAAGTCTACAGATAAGAGTGGTTTGGTATTGCTGTCAGCTGCTTACAATTTAGAGCTGTATAATCTTTCAAAGCAAATGTTACTGCTATGAATTAGACAGCCCAGGAGGGTGTGTTGTAGAGAGATGAAGCACTGAGTGATGGTAACCAAGTCACAGAAAGGCAAAATTTTATTGGCAGAAACCCATTTGCATTCAACAAACACCTGCAGAGGTCTGAGCAAGGAGGCACGGGCTGCATCCTTAGAAAGGTGTTTTGGTGGAGAAGGAAGGTACCTGCCTCCTTCTCCGTGGGGCCATAGATAACACAGCCTCCCTTCCTCTGGCCCAGTTCTCTCTAAGGCCAACGCTGTGCCTGGAGCTTGCATTGCCCCTGTGCCATGATCCAGCATTTCTCCTGCTTCCAATTCTTTTTTTCTTTTTTTAAAACTCATCCTTATTGTTGAAAGTATTACAGGTTCCCCCTTTTTCCCCTCATTGGCCTCCTCCATCCTGCTTCCACCCCCTCCCCAGCCCTTCACCACACTATTGTCTGTGTAATGCATATATGCATAATTTCTTTCGTCAATCTCTTCCCACCCCCACCCCTTTGAAATTCTTCAGTGTGTTGCATGCTTTCATTTCTTTCTTTTTTAAATATATTTTTATTGGTTTCAGAAAGGAATGGAGAGGGAGAAATAGAAACATCAATGATGAGAGAGAATCATTGATCCGCTGCTTCCTGCACATCTTCTATTGGGGATCAAGCCCACTACCGGGGCATGTGCCCTTGACCGGAATTGAACCCAGGACCCTTCAGTCCACAGGCCAATGCTCTATCCACTGAGCCAAATCAGCCAGGGCTCTGTGCTTTCATTTCTTAAAAGTACTTGTAACTTAAAGACCCTTGTGAAAAAACCTGAGTGCAAAATCTTTCTAGATTTGTTACTATAGTTTTCCAATCTTTTACAGCTATCTATTCCACACCAAAGTAGTATTAGCATATTTGTTGATGTTACTTTTTTAACTTCATAGGGTTTTTTGAGATAAAATTCACTATTTTAATGATTTTAAAGTGTACAATTCAGTGGTTTTTAGAACATTCAGAATATTGTAAAACCATCACCACTCTCTAATTCTAGAACATAGTCATTACCCCCTAAAGCAGTGGTTCTCAATCTTTCTAATGCCGCTTACCCTTTAATACAGTTCCTCATGTTGTTTTGATCTCCAACCACAAAGTTATTTTTGTTGCTACTTCATAACTGTAATTTTGCTACTGTTATGAATTGTAATGTAAATATCTGTGTTTTCTGATGGTCTTATGTGTCCCTGCTAGTGGTTCTTAACCTGTGGGTCGCGACCCACAGGTTGAGAACTGCTGTTGTAGAGCCTAAGACCATCGGAAAACACAGATATTTACATTATGTGTGTTTGCTATTCACATTACATCAGTAGTATTTAATGAAATTGCAAAATTACAATACAAGTACGTACTACTAGAATAAGTAGGGCTATGACCAAACACTAGCTGTCAGTGTGGACCTGAACTGATAAAAAGCAAAGTACACCACTGTATTATGATGAGAGTTATTTGCCACAGAGGTCTATGCTCTGAGCAAAGACAAGGATGTATTTCAGAGGGAAAGGAGAGGGTTGGTTAACCCAACGAGTCGTTTTAGTATTGGTCAATATTCCATTACCCAGGATGGAAGGATATGCATGCTGAGGCTGTAGAGGTGACAAGTGTCTATTAAACAACCCTACACATCCTCAACTGGTCCCCACAAGGAAGTCTTCTGTCTTCAAAAAGAAGCATCGATGTGTTCCCATACAGACAGGTGTACTCTTCTGCCTCTATAAAAACTGTACCATCCTCCCCTTCTTTCAAGGAGCCGTTCAGAAAGTCTTCCCTAAGCCTTGACTCCTCACAGTGCCTACATGCTCTCTCTCCTTCCTTTAACTTCCAAAGCACTTGTCTATCTCATGGTGGCTTTAACAGGCACTATGGCTAGTTACAGAGTGTTTTTTCTTCCTACCTGGGTGTTGATTCAGAGGCAGGTCTGTGCCCTGATATCCCCGACAGCCACCAACACAGGGAAAGATGCGCTCACAGCACAATCTTTACACGAATCTTTAATAAGAAGTCTAATATTTCATAAGTAAATAATGAACGAGCACATTAGTTAAGTACTTAATTGATGGTGCATAACTTTCTACCTGGCTACAGCGCAACTCCATTCATCAATGAGTGGTAAAAGAACTGGGAATGCGGATCCCAGAGCAAAGTGGGGTGCAAATGAAGAAAATCAACTGCTCTGGGTGCCTGGCATCAATCACAAATCATGACGCCCCTCCAGGGGTTTAACAGAGATCACTTTCTAATGAGTCGATGTGATAATGACACTTCCTGATGTCCTTCGATATAGAACAAATTGAAAACAGAGGCAATCCTTGTCCTCAAAATCTTCTTACGTCTTCAAATGTGGATTTGTTTTTTTCTCAATTAAATTAGGATCCCACTTTAATGGATGAGTTTTTAGATGAACTAGAAAGGTATTCCTAAGCATAGCTTCCAAACAGGCAATTTTTAAAAGCAAAGCAACTGGTTAGGTAAGGAATGCATAAACAGCCCCCTAAGCAGCACTGAGTACTTTTTTTTTTTTTTTGGCTGTAAACAACTGCAAAACGGCCAAGTTCATTTTGATAAGCCTTTGTTAAAAACAATAAACATGCCTGAGCTTGCAAACCATGCCATTTTGAAGAAAAAGCAATTGAGAGAATTGGAAAAGGCGTAAAACTGCAAAGTCTGATTAAAAAGGAAAACCTCTGTGGTAACGGATTTACCAGTAAGTCACAACGGTAATGTGGAAGGAAATGGAAGACAATGTAAGGTGAGGCCAAATAAAAGCAGAACACCATCTTCCTAAATAAATAAGCTACATCTCACAATTACAATTACCATCTGCAACACTAAGGTGGGGGCACAACCAAGAAAACTAATCTTCCCATGCTTCATTAAGTTTAATGTCACCACAGTGACGCCCTTGCACTAAAGGAAACAAAATCTCAGGGACTTTGAATCAACACACATAAAATAACCAAATGTGGGGATTACTATTCTTATACAGTAGAATGTCAGTTCATGAAAGTCAAATTAACTTCATCTGAATTTGCTTCTTTGTTTTCGGTGATTATAAAACCAGCAGAATCATAGGATTGGAAGGAAGATAATTTGGAACATTTATGTTTGTCTCCCTACTTTAGCCAAAACTGACATTCTCTTCTATCAGCCAAATAAAATCCTGGGAAAATTCTAATGAGTGAATTGTGACTTGAGCTCCACAGTGTCAATGTTCTTCGTTTTAATCATGACATATCCCAAATGCCCAGAACAGCAGTAGGCACTCAAAGAATATCTGTTCAATTGAACTAATTGTGAAAACATGAAAAAAATGAGCAATACAATGCTAAAATGCTAAATAAGTTCCTTTAAAATGCCTTTCTCAGCTGCATTAGAGGTCATGGTGTTAATCACAACACACAAATGGTCTGCATACAAACCACTTTTCTAAAGTCGGCTCCAAAGTCAAATCATACCTTTAACTAACCAATCATCACCATAGGGAGCTGAGAATCAGACCAAGAAGAGAATGGGGTGGGTAAATTGAGTCCACCTGTTGTGATTATGTTACTTTTCTTCTGAAAGTTCCCCTGGGATGTTTCAGCATATTCATCTTCATATAAGAAGGATGTAATTATTATTTAAAATTAAGAGTTTCTGCCCCATCAGTGTGGCTCAGAGGTTGAGCACTGACCCATGAACCAAGAGGTCACTGGTTGGATCCCAGTAGGGGGCATACAGGGGCAGCCTATTAATGATGTTTCTCTCTCATCGATGTTTCTATCTTTCTATCCCTTTCACTTCCTCTCTCTCTAAAGACCAATAAAAACAATTTTTTAAAAAAATTAAGGGTTTTCTAGATGGTTTAGCTCAGCAGATAGACCGTCGGCCTACAGACTGAAGGGGCTCACGTTTGATTCCAGTCAAGGGCAGGTACCTCAGTTGCAGGCTCCTGCCGTGGTGTCCTGGTCTGGGCACATGCAGGAGGCAACCAATAGATGTGTTTCTCTCAAAGTTTTTCTCTGTCTTTCCCCTCCCACTCTCTCTAAAAATCAATGGGAAAATATCCTCGGGTGAGGATAAAAAAAAAAATTAAAGGTGTTTTTTTTAATTGTATTACAAAGATGGCTTGACTAAATCAACTTCTCTCATCTATTTCAGAAGCCCACCAGTTAAGAAAAAATAAATAAAAAATAAGAGGAAAATGATATGAGTAGATGATTCTAGTCATGTAATTTTTTTGTTCAAAATTCCTGTTAGCAATATGCTTTGAAAACTGAACTCAGCCCTGGCCGGTTTGGCTCAGTGGATAGAGGGTCAGCCTGTGAACTCAGGGGTCCCGGGTTCGATTCCGCGTACACCTTGGTTGCAGGCACATTCCCAGTAGGGGGTGTGCAGGAGACAGCTGATTGATATTTCTCTCCCATCGATGTTTTTAGCTCTCTCTCCTTCTCCCTTCCTCTCTGTAAAAAAATCAATAAAATGTATATATTTTTTAAAAACTGAACTCAGTGGGAAGAAGAAGACCTGGATTTTGGTGCTGGTTCCATCATCATTTCACAGTACGTATGAGCTTAGCCAATCCTTGCCAACTGGAATCTGAACTTTCTGGGCTGTAAGACGAAGATTTGAATAAATGATCGCTAAAAGCCTTTTCCATTTTCAAGAACCTTTGATTATAAGGGGCCAAATGCAGGCTCTTAACCACTGCTCCCAATTTCCATCCTTTATTTCTTCTAACAGGCACCTTGGAGGGGTGAGACCCATTAGCCTAATCTGGCATAACATTCATTGGTGGGGAGGGGAGGTGGAGGGACCAACTATGCAGGGGCAGTTGGCGATTTTTTAAAGCTCGTGGTCTGGGAAACCTGTGGACATCTGTGTTTCTGAAGTTGGCAAGCCTGAAGCCTTCCCCCCTGGGGTAAAAGCTGGTGGTGCCACCAGCATGCCCAGGTCTCGGCAAAGGGACAACGGGGTGAACTAAGAGGAGCCCCTGCGGAATGGAAGGGTTCATTCATCCGGTGTGCTGGCAGTCCCATGAACTCAACATTAAAAAAAAAGAAGAAGAAAAAATGTTATAAGAAGTTCAGAATGCTGAGCTGTGAAAACGGCAGGCTAACCGAAGAGCCCCAGGACTTAGATTCGTGCCCCCACAATTTGGCCACGAACACTTTCCTCTGAGTCCGCACTGGAGGTATCATCGCTTTCCTCACGCAACTGAGAAGAAATTAACTTCAGTCCGTGCAAGATGCTGGAGGCCGCTGTGCGGTTCGCACCCCGCACGCGAGAAACTAGCAGCCGAGGCAGAAGGGCGATCCGGACAAACACACGGAAGACGCAGTCCTGCGGAAAGCGGCTTCTGTCGCGCGGAGAAGTCAGTCTGCGCTCCGGGGCCCCGGGCGCCGGAGATCAAAGCCGCTCCCTCTGCCGCCAGCTGCGCGCACACCGCCGGCGCGCCGGCCGCACCCGACGGGCGGGCGGGCACGTGTCTCTCCGGACCCAGCGGGCGCTCCGAGGGACCCGGGCTGGGTGGCGGGCTCCCGGCGCCTTGCTGGGCGCTGGGACAAGCGGGGAGCGAACGGAGCGCCCTCCACCAGCTCCACCAAACCCAGCCCTACACCCCGCCGCCCGCCACCAAGGGTGCCCGCCTCGCCGGAGCCACGGCGCCACTGCGCGGCGCGGGAGAGGGTAAAGCCAGCGGCTCCCAGGCCCTTGCGCTGGGGGGTCCGTGCGCCGCAGCGCCGGAAGGGGCCGCGGGAGACGGCGCCCGGGGGCCAGGCACCGGCGCCGTGCAGCCGGCCCAGAGCGCGGAGGTCCCTCACTCCCTCCCGCTTCCCCCGGCCTCGCTGCGTCCTTACCTCGCGTGGACCGCTGCAGCCCCGCCGGTGGCGCACGGACATGCCTCCAGGATGCACCCACCGTGCCGCGTCCTTGGGCGGTGGCCCCTTCCCGGGCCCCAGGCGCTGCGGACCGCGCTTCCGAGGGGCGGGGAGCGCGAGGGGCGGAGGCGCCTGCGGGGCTGGTGTTGGGGCCCGCAGGCAGCACGCGGGCAGAAGAGTGTGGCGGGGAGAATTCCGGGGCTCAGCTCTCCCCGCGCCCCCCACTCCGCCGTGGACTCTCTGCCGGGCGGGCGAATGGGGTTTCTCCCTGGGATCCGCTCTACACCGTGCGCCTTGGCGAGGGGTGAGGGGCGCGGGGGAGGAGGGACGCCTCGCGGTTATGTAATCCATGGGCTCGCCGTGTCCCGAGCCAGCTCGCCCCGGGAGGCCGGACCCTCCCCACGAACAGTCACCCGTGCCCCTGACCTAAGCGAGCGGAGGGGACCTGGTGTTCCCGGAAAGAACTTCTCCCTGCCGAGGCAGAGGGCACCCTCTCGGGAGAGAAGTCAAGGGCTCCCTTGGAAGTACGTGCTAGTCTGGGCTTGGCCAGGCAGCCCTTCCCATTGCACAGCCCGGAAACCGAGGCCTCGAAGTGCTGGTTAACAGCGCTGTCTCTTCAGTGTTGGAGCGTCGGCCAATGAATCAGGAGGTTACGGTGGGATTCCTGGTCAGTGTTCGCAGCCAATCAATGATTCTCTCTTATCACTGCTGTTTCTCTCTCCCTCTCCCTCTCCCTTCTTCTTTGAAATCAATTTTTTTTTAAAAAGGTTGCCTTTAAGTCCGCTGTTTCTTCAGTCCGCCGTCTCACTGGCCTGAACAAGGAGCTGCCTGAGACTGCCAAGTGGTACCCCATGGAAGGCAGGTACCAGACTCACCTTCAGGTCTCCATTCTGGCTACATCAACAGCACAGCCGTCATTTGGAAATGCGGTATCTCCAGCCCAGTCTCAGAATCTCTAAACCATCACTTGCATTGTAACAAGAATCCCTAGGTCATTGAGTTGATCATCCATCAAAGTATCAAAATGAGTTCGACTTTCAGAGAAATCTGACAAGGGAACTAGAGAGGTACTGGGTGGAGGCCACACAATACCTTAGGGCAGCGGTTCTCAACCTGTGGGTCGCGACCCCTTTGCGGGTTGAACGACACTTTCACAGGGGTCGCCTAAGACCATCGGGAAACACAGGTATTTACATTATAATTCATAACAGTAGCAAAATTACAGTTATGAAGTATAGTTGGGGGTCACCACAACATGAGGAACTGTATTAAAGGGTCCAGGCATTAGAAAGGTGAGAACAACTGCCTTAGGGCATTTTTTTACTTATTTCAGAGAGGAAAGGAGAGTGAGAGAGATAGAAACATCAGTGATGAGAGAGAATCATTGATCAGCTGCCTCCTGCACATCCCACACTGGGGATCCAGCCCACTGCATGTGCCCTGACCTGGAATCAAACTGTGACCAGGAAGCCACACCGGCAGGGCCCTGAGGGTGTTTTGTTAAATAGACTAATGCAGGGCAATCCTTCCTCACTTTACCGTCTTGCTATTTTGTCTTTTCTCCTCCACTCAGTTTCCTGCTCTTTATAAATCTGGAGTTAAGTCCTATTTTGCACTTAACAAAAACACTCTGGATTACATCTGAAGAATGATTAGTGAATCTATGTCTAAAACACACAAAAGAATGAGCACCTACAGCTTGTACAAGAATTCATTAGCATTGAAAATGGACTTATAAACGTAGAGGCAGGGTTGAGCCCTGCGCCCTCATCTGTGAAGGTCTTTAGGTTAAAGGCTGGAATACTTTTGCGGTTCAGAAAAACACTTCTCTTAGTTAAACATTGTTTGGGGTGGCAAGTAAGTCCTATTTCTCCACTTAAATAATGTGGGACAACCAGTTCCTTTAAAACGTTTAGGATAATAGAAACCTTCCGAATCACCACTTATATAGAGACTCTAGCACAGCCCAAAGCAAGTATTTTGTTTATCTCATTAAATGCTGTGTGTTTGGGTTTTGTGTTTGTGTTTTATTCCTTGAGTGTTCAGATTTAGTTTGTCTGCTTCTGTCTCTGGCAGAATGATTCTCATCTTTTGAGAGTTGAGTAATTGTGGATTGTTGAGGAGGATGAGGAAGATAATGCTGATATGCTGTGCCTGGATCACTTACACTTACTTACCTTTTGGGGTGTCCCCTTAAGGCTGTTGAACAAGCTGATACCATGGGGGCGGGCAGTGTGGGGTGGAGGAAGGGAAGATGGAAAGAGAAAAGAAATCAGAGGGTTGAAGAAGCTGGAAAGGGGAGGAGAAAGCCCTTCTGTTTGCCTAAAATTCAATAGGGAGGAAAAGAAAAAATGCAGAGTTTCTCCAACACACTGCTATCCAATAGATTTTCTACAGTGGTGGCAATGTTGCATCTTTTCAATGCTGTTTGTAGTTAGTTATCTTTAGAATAATTATTTGCGACATCCAAAAGGGCTATGCAAGGTAGCTATTTACATTTACATTTTAATTTTTTAAATATATTTTATTGATTTTTTTTCTTCCTTTTTTTTTTTTTCCTTACGGAGAGAAAAGAAAAGGGAGAGAGAGTGAGAAACATTGATGAGAGAGAAACATCTGTACACACCCTACTGGGGATATGCCCGAATCACGGTACACGCCCTTGACCGGAATCAAATCTGGGACCCTTGAGTGCGCAGGCCAGCTCTCTATCCCCTGAGCCAAAACAGTTAGGGCTACATTTTAATTTTACTTAAAATTCAGTTTGTGTTTGTTTTTTAGTAGCCATCTGTTAAATTAACCACATTTCCAGGGCTCCATACCAACATGTGGCTAACTAGTATCTACCATGCTAAATAGCATATAAAAATATTTCTTTCATCATAGAAAGTTCTGAGAGGCGAGGATTTTGGTGAGAAGGCAAGCCCAGATATTCCAGCTTTTCTAAGTCCTAATTAGAGTCTCACCTGTCCTATGGCAGACAGAGGAATTGACTATTAAACCTAGATCTTTCAGTCCTTAAGAGAGTCAAACTGGTATAATCCATAGAAAATGTAGAAGGCAATACCTGCACAAGTAAACGCACAAAAATCTTAACCAGTATGAGTATTAATAGTCATCTTACATTTAAAAAATAGTTGGGGAACATGGCATTACAGTGCATCCTTATTATTTAAATAACCCTTTGCTGATGTGGGCAGCTGCTCTGGTACATTCACACCATTCAACTGTGTTCCATCCTCCTCCCCAAGGCTCTTCCTCTCCCCTCAGAGCTGGGCACCACCTGTACTAACCTGGAGGTCAGCACACTCTACCAAATCCCTACCATTTTTATCCAATAAATAATAAACATGCTAATTGAAATAACATTGTGCCATGACACAGGGGAATCTGTTTTCAGATGCAATTCTCAGAAGCATGACACCATAGGGTACACCTATTGTGGAAGGAATTGTTTGTTCCTATTATTTGGTCAAACAGAGAAAAATGAGAACATTGGCTTCAAATAAGTAGTATTTGGAGTGTGCCTGTCAGACTGGGGACAGAAACTTAAGGCTTTTGCCTAAAGTTTATTTTTGTGATGAATAAAAATTCTAACTACAAACAGCATTAAAAAGATGTATTTTATTCTGCCAATTATATAAATTAGGGGAATACATAGAATAGGAAATAGTGAAAATTTCCCCTACACACACACACACACACACACACACACACAGATTTTTGTGTAATCTTCTCAAACTCCCATTCTTCTGACTTTTTAAATAAGATCATATCATGTGGGCACTTTTCTTTATTGTTTTTCTTAGTCCCTTGAAAGTTTTTGTAGAATGTTCTCTGCTCTCCTTTCTTAACCCATAGCCTGATCCCCCATGGTCTTTGGCTAACACCTGCCTGTCAAATGGCTGTGCATTTCTGGTTCTAGCATTACAGTGAACTCCAATTCTTATCACCAGACCTCCAGTGGATATTGTCACTGAGCTTCTCCATACGCCCTCACTTCAAATGTTAACCCACCAGGAACTAAAGTTATCAATACAATATACTCTTAGCTTCCCCAAAACTTTCTAGTTTCTTCTCTCCGTTATCTTTGGCTTGTTTTTTGATGCTAAAATTCTCTGTTTAATATGACTTGAAACCGTAGAATCATTTTTAATTACTTTAAACCATTTTTCCTTCTTCATGAAATGCATAGAATTTAGAATTAAAAGATCTCAGTAAAAGATTCCACTTTTGCCACTTCTTAGCAACATGAACCCTTAGTAGCAATTTCTTAACCCTCCTAACTAAGCCTTGAGTTTCCATCTATAAAATAAGATTAATAGTACCATTCAGAAGATATGACTTGTGCAGCTACTCATCCCAGCCTCTGTGCTAATTAGGTTAGACGCTCACCCTCCACGCTAATAACATTTTGGACCTGGTAATTATTTGTTGTGGGGCTGCCGTGGGCATTTTGGAATGTTTAGCAGCATTCCTAGTCTTTACCCCTAGATGCCAGTAGTAACCCTTCTAGGCATGACAGTCACAATTGTCTTCAGACATTGCCAAATGTCTCCACCTCTTGCTACCTGAATAATCTTGGATGAGGTACATAATTCAACGTAAGTTTCTTCACTTGCAAAATGAGCATAATAACAACACATTCCTTGTAGGTCCGTTGTGAAAGTTAGGTAAGAAATACACTTCTGGCCAAAACCCTTTTGGCAAGTGGAAAGAGCGTCGGCCTGCGGACTGAAAGGTCCCGGGTTCAATTCCGGTCAAGGGCATATACCTTGGTTGCAGGCACATCCCTATGGGGGGCGTGCAGGAGGCAGCTGATCGATGTCTCTCTCTCATCGATGTTTCTCACTTTCTATCCCTCTCCCTTCCTCTCTGTAAAAAATCAATAAAATATATTTTAAAAAAAAGAAAGAAAGAAATACACTTCTGAAGTGCCTAGCACAGTAGCTAACTCATAGTAAGTACTTAATAAATGTTAGCAGAATTAGTCCTAATAGCCAGGATATGGAAACAAACTAGTGTCCATTGACAGGTGAATGGATAAAGAAAAATGTGTGTGTTTGTGTGTGTGTGTGTGTGTGTGTGTGTGTATGAAGAAAAAATATATAAAGAATATACATATATATGAGAGAGAGAGAGAGAGAGAGAGAGAGAGAGAGTAAAATGATGGTTGCCAGGGGCTGAATGATGAGGGGAATGAGAAGATGTTGGTCAAAGGTTATAAACTTTTAATTATAAGATAAATAAGTTCTGGGGATCTAATGTACAGCATGGTGACTATAGTTAATACTGTATTGCATACTGAAATTTGCTAAGTGGATAGCTCTTAAGAGTTCTCACCACACACACACAAAAAGTAACTATGGGAGATTAAGGATATTTTAATTAGCTAGATAGTGGTAATAATTTTGCAATGCATATATAAATCATGCAGTACATCTTAAATATATTCAAGTTTTATTTCCTCAGTAACACTGGGAGGAAATAAAAACAAGTAAATGTTAGCTAAAATAAATCAAATACAAACACTCTCCCCTTGAACACATAGAGTGTAAACTATTTGATGGCAGGAAACTTCTCTGTCTCATGTATTATTATTTCCCCAGTGCTGACCGAGTAGACACTTCCATAAAGCTTCGGAGAAGGAGGGAATATTAGTTATGCATCATTTTTGCTGTTCACCACTATTGATCTTCCTCTTCAGATTCATTCAGTTAGTATTTATGAAGCATTTATTCTGAACAAACTCAGCAGCCTTGGGCAGGGCCATGATTGCCCCGATATCAACAGTCTCGCCCATCCAGAGAGCCTGTGAAGCTTGAGAATTCTCTAAGTCAAGCTTTTCTTAGAAAAAATCTGAAATAGAAATGCTTGTTAACTGAAGAATGGGAAAGAGAGAAAAGCTACTGGTTATGTCACCCAACTAAATGTGGAATATTAAAAAAATGCAAGAGAGAAATCCCCCATTATCTGATCCACAGACTTGCTGACCTACCCTTTCTTGATCCCATCGGATCAGCATACAGGCCTTACTGGGCTTCATTTCCCAGTTACTTTTTTCAAAAAATTTCAAATTATTGTTTAAACTTTTATGTCTTTTTTTTCTTGACTTATATGTTTGATTTTAGCACTTTATTTCTCCAAATTAAGTTTAAATAAAATTATTTCCATAATGTGAAGAGCTGGTGTAAACCTCTTTCTCTGAACAGCTGGAGGGAGAGTTGTAAGGAATTTATTGATATTCATTGAGTTTCTGTGATGTCCCAGGCCCTGTGTCTACATTTATTCAATTTTCACAGTACTTGTTTTCTGATTGAGGAAAGAGTGGTTAAATGAATTGGCCGATATTGGGCAAGTATGAAACAGTGCTAGACTATGAAGCAAGGTCTGTCTAACTCTGGGGTAGATTGATTACAAAAACAACGGGGATTCTGCCCACCTCTGTTTCCATATCTTTTGCAATGTGAATTTGAAGTGTGGGGCCTGTTTCCCCACTTCTTAAATCAGGACTAGTCTAGTGACTATCTTAGCCAGTAGGGAGAAATGTAATTGTGGGCCAATTCTGAGTCTAAGACTTTAAGGGGCCAAGCCCCCATCTGGCTCTCTGTTTCAGAACCCTACCTCATCGTGAGAACCAGGCTGGGGTAGCCTGATGGAAGATGAGAACAGATGGAGCGGAGCTTAGTCAGCTCAGCCACCCCAGTTAAAGTCCCAGACACCAGGAGAGCCAAGCTAAGATCAACTGGCTACTATCCCCATAGCAGGCTTCAAGTGCTAGAGTGAACCCACAAGACCAATTCAGATGAGCAGAACTGACTACTCATGCACAAAAATAAAGCTGGATTGTTGTAGCCATTGAGATATTGTGGTTGTTTATCATATGGCATTATTTAAGCAAAAGGTAACTAATATAAATTCACAATGCCTTATTATAATACTAGAGGCCCGGTGCACAAAATTTGTGCATGGGAGAATGGCGGGAGGTATGTGTCCCTCAGCCCAGCCTGCACCCTCTCCAATCTGGGACAACCCTCTCATAATCCAGGACTGCTGGCTCTCAATCGCTCACCTGCCTAACTGCCTGATTGCTCCTGCCTGCCAGCCTGATCACCCCCTAACCACTCCCCTGCCAGCCTGATTGATGCCTAACTTCCCCCTGAAGGCCTGGTTGCCCCTAACTGACCTCCCCTGCCAGCCTGGTTGTCCCCAACTGCCCTCCCCTGCAGTCCTAGTCCCCCCTAACTGCTGTCCCCTGCTGGCCTGGTAAGCCCTAACTGCCCTCCCTGGCCAGCCTGGTTGCCCCTAACTTCCCTCCCCTGCAGGCCTGGTCCCCCTCAACTGCCATTCCCTGCAGGCCTGATCACTCCTAACTGCCCTCCCTGTCAAACCTGGGTCCTCCCCAACTGTCTTCCCCTGCAGGCCTGGTTGCCCCCAACTGCTCTCCCTTGCAGGCCTGGTCTCTCCCAACTGCTCTCCCCTGCTGGCCTGATTGTCCACAACTGCCCTCCCCTGCTGGCCATCTTGTGTCCACATGGGGTGGCCATCTTTGACTATATGGGGATGGCCAACTTGTGTGCTGGAGTGATGGTCAATTTGCATATTACTCTTTTATTAGATAGGATAAAGAAAAAAGTTGTTGAAACCACATCTATCAAAAGTCATTTTTCCAGTTTTTATCACGCTATTATGTTCTCCTCAATTACTCAGGAGGGGAAAATACATGTGAGCAAGATATTAGAAAAACTAAATTTTTGTGTTTAATGGGCCAATTTAATGAGCAACTAAATTGCAGACTGAACTATATAATGCAAGTTTCTCTTTCTATCATCAGACAAATTCAATGCAGACAAATCAACTAATATTTTTTACTATCTTGTCTATATAGGCTCAATGCTACAGTACAATGGTGTTTTAAGACACTGTTTCTGTCTTCAAGGTCTTTATAACCTAATTGAAAGATAAGTATTCATGTGAATGAGAGAAGTTAAGCAACAATGAAATAGTTCAAGAACACCTTCACCACAACTGATGTTTCAAAAAGAAATATGTACCATCACTTTGATAAAGCAAATTAATTTTACACTTGCTAGGAGAATCCAGAAGAAAGGATACGGAAGAAAAGTAAAATGCTTGGGAGAGAAGTGGCCTAGGTGAAGACTGACTTTATGGGGAGGGCTGGAATTCCTTCTTAGAGCGTTTCAATAAGCAGATAAGAAGGCTCTCTTGGTATGTAAAATTGCAGGTAACATTAGCAGTGGGAAAGAGCAAGGTGTATTTGGCAGTCAGTAAATAATATGAAAACAGAGGAAATCAATAGAACAAAGTGACTGATTAGATATGGGGTAGAAGAGATAGAAACACGTGTGCCTCTAGCCAGGAGGATGGTGATCATTAATAGACCAAAAAGTTAAGTGGTGGCAGCTAAGGAACTCTTCAATATTAGATATCTGGAACTCTGAGTAGAAGAGGAATACCCAACAGGCTGTTAGAAATTTAGGTCAGGAGCCAAGGAGAAAGGTCAAAATTAGAGATATGGCTTGAAAATCTTCAGTGCAAGAGAGCTGATATGAAACAGAGCAGAAGGGCGGACTGGACCTCAGGGAATGCCTGAAATGTCTAGTAAGAGAGATAAGAAAGATGCCCAGCTGACTGCCAAGCAGGAAGTAGCAAGTGCCATGAGTCACATTAAGCGTGATAACCATTCAGAGAAGGGAGAAGTGTACAGCAACAGAGCGGAAACATTTTCAAGAGAGAATTGATGATAATGAGCAGGACAGGCTCACAGCGGAACCAGATGCTTCTGGACGTCATTTGCAGGGATGCATGGTTCTGGATGGATGGCTCACCTGTTAACAACAGAAACACAGGGGAGACTGATTGAACTTATTTGCAAACAGCACAAAATCAGCCATCTTTGTTTGGGGCTGATTTACTCTATCTGATTCCGTATTGATCTGAATGGCCTAAATTTGCAAGTTTCTGCTTCACCTTTATTCATTTTGATAAATTCAGAAAGTGCAAATTGAAGAAAATATTTTATGAGGATAAAGCCAGCTCAACTAAAGTATCAAGTTACATGAACAATTGCCAGTTCCCCTTTTACTGTTGATGCTATAAATATATCTTAAGTTCCATACAAATTACACATACAGGGTACTCTTGTCCCTGCTTCTGTAACAGAGACACATATTTACATAGCTGAACTGGATCCAGCAGGACCAGGGGTGAACCTGAGGAGGGGCGGTGAAGGATTAAAGAAAATAGACAAGAGAACATAGTTGGGGCCAGGTGAATCACTGCGCCTGGATGAGGATTGAGTGACACAGTCTGTAAGCCAAAACTTCATTTTATGGTTAGATCACACAAAGCAAGACAAGGTAATGGTCAAGATGTTCACACTGTTCTTGTGAGTTTCAAATCTACTTCTTTTCTGTTGTTGCAGTTCTCTGAACTCTGTCAAGCTTTGTTTGGGCAGCACTTACTGCACCTCCCACAGCCCACGTCCCTCAGCTATCTAGGACTACAAGGTTGGACTATAAGGTTAGCTTACATACAACCGTAGCCTTTGGTTATACTTGTGCTGAAAGGGCTTTGCCCTCCAACCTGGGACTTGTATGTGGCTTTGCCAGACTGTGCCCTCTAATCAGTCTGAGTCTTGAACCTGTCCAAACACTGTAGCCACTCTCCACACATACTCACATTAATTAATTCTCATGTCACAGATGATGCCATCATGACATCATTAAGAAAGTACAATTCATCCCAACCACTGGAAGAACCAAATAGCTCTAGCCATGTAAATAATAGTCATTGGTTATAGTTCATTTCAATGGAGTGTGAAGAATAGAAAAGCATATAGGTTTCTAAAAAGCTAGCTGGCCCTTTTTTTATTATTATTATTCTTTTAGAGAGAGAGAGAGAAAGAAAAAAAGACATTGATGTGAGAGAGAAACATTGATCTATTGCCTCCCTACTCATCCAACCAGGGATTGAACCCACAACCTAGGTATGTACCCTGACCTGGAATCAAACTGGCATCCTTTTGTATACAGGACAATGCTCCAACCAACTTAGCCACCAGCCAGGGATACCTTGATTTTTATTTTATTTTTAAAGTTTATAAAAGAAGCCAAAAGTCCTTAGTTATCAGACCCACATTAACTATCCTGGTCTATATATGCTCCAAGTGCTATGCTCCAGGAATACTATGTGTAGCAACTGCTTCTTTAACTAGCTTTTTAAGTGGCTCAAACCCTAAAGTTTGAGAACCATGACCTAGGTGTTCTCAGGAGACACAAGTGTAGTTGAAAGGGGGCAGACACTCTCGGTGAACAGGGCCCAGCCCTTCCCTTTGCCTTTCCCCCTCCCTCTTAAGTAGAGAAGCTCTGCTTTATGGTCTTAATGGCATTGGGCTATCATTTTTTCCATTCATCGAGCCAGAAATATGGGAGTCATCCCTTCCCTCCCACATCAATCCACCAGCAAGTCCTGTCAATCATCTTATCAAAATATATATCCAAATCTGCCTCCCCACCTTAATCAAGTCTGCCATCTTCTCTTGTCTACTCCTGTAAAATCCTTCTAAGCCATCTTCTTGTTTCTGCTCTTAGCCTCCTCCAGTCCATTCTTCTTGGAACAACAATATTTTTTTTTCAAAACTTAAGTTAGCCTTAACAGGTTTGGCTCAGTGAATAGAGCATCGGCCTGCAGGCTCAAGGGTCTGAGGTTCAATTCTGGTCAATGGCATGTACCTTGTTATGGGCACATCCCCAGTAGGGGATATGCAGGAAGCAGCAGATTGATGTTTCTCTCTCACTGACCCTTCCTTCCTTCCTTCCTTCCTTCCTTCCTTCCTTCCTTCCTTCCTTCCTTCCTTCCTTCCTTTCTTCCTTTTCATAGATGTTTCTAACTCTCTCTCTCCCTCTCCCTTCCTCTCTGTAAAAAAATCAATAAAATATATTTTTTTAAAAACAAAACTTAAATTAAATCACATTGCCTCACAACTTAAAAGTTTTCTATGCCCCCAAAGCATTCAAACAAAATCTGGGCTCTTCTGACCATGGATTGTAAGTGTGTCTTAACCCTTGCCTGTCTCTATATCATCTTGTGCCCCACTCCCCAATGTCTCGGGATAATTCTAGTCACATGTTTGCTTGTTTGTTTCCTCAGCACCAAGCCAAGGGGGCAGAGGACTGTGCATTTGTTCTTCTTTTTGCAAACACCTCAGCTTAAATGTCACCTCCCAGAGATCTTTCAAGACCATTCGATTTAAACTCAATTTCCCTCTCTCCATTTTTCTCTATCTTAGCACTTTTTGTTTCCTTCAGAACACTTATTACAACTTAAATTTTTTTTTTTTTTTTGCTTTCATTTTGTTTGGCTCTAAACTAAAAGCTCAATAGTGAAGGAACCATGTCCATTATATTCACTACCGGGTCTCTGGTACTTAGTATGAGTGAGGCCTGTCATACATATTGGATAAATGGATGAAATCATCCAAAGTTATCAAGGCGTGGAAATCCCTGATACAGACAAGTTAGAAACTTCAATTTTGGGTGTGGTAAGAGTAAAATTAAATTCCATTCTAGAATTTTATCCATGGCTGCTGATCTAAAATTCCCAAGCACATTTTCTTCCAAACCAGTGGAGTTAGATCACAGGGTTGTTGGAAAAGTTCTATGAAGCTGACAGGTTGTTTTGCCCCTTTTGAAGAGGAATTTAACATTCATCTGTAGGTAACAAAGATATCACCGTCAGAAGTAAGAGTTTGAGCTCTGTGGGAGATTATACAGCATGCATTATTAATACTTATGTTTATATTAAAAGCATATTAATTTAAGATAATCTCATTTTTACAATGTAGGCTTTTGCCCAAGAACATTATGACAGCCTCATCTGGAGAAGGTTGGAGCAGTTACTGAATTAGATTTGACTGCTGGCCAACATTGGATTCCCACCACTAAGGGAAGTGGATGTGTGAGAAGAGGGGTAAGAGAGGGTACCAATGATGAGAACTAGCTCTAAGGTCCTTCCAATTGCTTCTGATTCTTCACTGTCAGCTCAGCCAATTCAGCCCAATCAAAGAAACAGATACTCAGAGCCTTCTGAGTGCCAGAAACTGAGCTGGGCATATGACAATGAACAATTTAGACACTCATTCTGCTCCAACGGAATCTGGAGATGGTAAATGGGGCCGCGGCCCGGGGGGTAAAGAAGACTTAGCAAAATCAGCATGTCAGTTTGTGAGTAGTATGGCTCACTTCAAGCCTAACTGTAAAGTTGACAATGGTTGTCTCACTCATTATCAGACATTTACTCCACTTTTTTTCAGCTATTTTATGACTGAATGGAAAGAATATGGATTATGTGGTAATCTGGCAAATCGTTAACTTCTCTGAGTCTTGTCATAAAATTAGAGGATTAGATTAGGTTGGAGATTAAGCTACTGAATAATGAGGCAAATTTAACTCTCATGTGAGCTTGGATTGGCCCTCATGGCACTTTAAATGTTCTCATTCATTGGCAACCTTATAAAATTGGGAAGTTTCCCATCAAACTCCAGATTTCTTTCTTCTCTTGAAAGAAATCTAAATTCCCTTGAAAAATCTGGCTTCAGAGACTCCCATTCTTCTCACATTCACCAATGACAAGGGAAGGAGGTACAACTGACCTCATTTCTCTTCTTATAGCAGCTGAAGAATGGTTAAGACCTTGCTCTTTTTCTGGTGAATTCTAAGAGACTTAAAAAAATCAGCTTTAGAAAAGGAAGTTCTCTTAATGGCCTACAAAATTCTTTGAGGAGAGAGAAACAGTGACCTCAGCTCTACTATAGCCTTGGGCCAAGGTTTATGTTGTGGTCTCGCATTTTTCAATATTTGTCACAGTTTGTTTGCTGGTTGTTTTTTTCTGGTTCACTATTCCTGGAAGTACTGAAATACCAGGTTGATGTGTGGTGTAGACAGAGCAAGGTCCTATTTCATCTCCCTTAAAAATCCACTTAACAAAATGTCCTCAGCTAGAGGACATATCAGATGTTTAACTGATAAGAACATATACTACACTTGATCTGAGCCAAAAAAAAAAAAAAAAAACCTGAAAAACAATGAACAGGTTTGTCTCTTTAAAATAACTGGGAGAGCCCTAGCTGGTTTGGCTCAGTGGATATAGCGTCAGCCTGTGGACTGAAGGATCCTGGGTTCGATTCCAGTCAAGTGCACATGCCTGGGTTGCAGGCTCCATGCCCAACAGGGGGTATGCAGGAGGCAGCCAATTCATGATCTCTTATCACTGATGTTTCTCTAAATAAAATAAAAATTAAAATAAAATAAAATAATTGGGAGGGCCCCGGCCAGTGTGACTCAGTTGGATGGGTGTCTTCCCTGCACCAGAAAGTTACTGGGGCTCCATCCCAGTATGGGGACATGTCTCTCTCCCTCTCCTTTCCTCTCTCTCTAAAATCAATAAAAACTTATTTTTAAAAAGTAGAATTTCTATAAAAAATAATAATAATTGGGAGGAGTGAAGTTGAGAACAAGGTAGTTTATTTTGTCCCACCAACCTTCCTGGTTCTCTGAATCCACCTTTCCCAGAGCAGTTGTTGCCATTTGATGACTTAGGAGAAGGAGTGTTTGTAGGGAGGAGAGTGGGTTGCATTTTGCGTTGTAAAAAAGGAGAGAAGAAAATTCTACCTGAACCAATCGGAAGTCAGAAGTCTTTTAATTAGACACCTGCTCTTCCTGTAATGGCAGTTCCCGCCTGGCCCCGTTTATTTATTTATATTATCTGTCTGGCCCTTTGAATCACCTGAGTTTTCACTAGATAATCTGTAAGTCCTCTTCCATTTTAATAAATCTAAACATTTCTAAAATATTTCGACAGGGCTGAGCCCCCACAAGCAGGTAGGTATTCCCTCCTCTCCTGGCAACACATCACCAGTCTAAACACAAAGATGCAACCCTTGTTCTTCAGTTAAATCCCTAGCAACTATAAAAATCCCCAACACCTACAAGGCACTCGGTAAGTATTTGTGGAATGAAGTTTTCAGGGTTAGCAATTACCTTTGGAAAGGGTCCATTAAGATTAACAGAGCAAATGAGTGTTTAAGAGGGCACAGAATCACCTTAATTGCAGTATCACTATGTTTTATGTTGCCCAATAGAGAGGGATAGCCAGCTTTAAATGTTCTGGATTAAATATTTTGTAGTTTAACATGTCCCGGGTACCAATACCGCTTTTATAGGGTATTTTTATTTCTCTTGAAGGCTAGGTATATATCCTGGGCAGAATGAAACAAAAAACAGTAAGCCTGAGACTTAAAGGAATAAAGAGTTTACTTCTTTGATTGATATTAGGCTTAAATATGGCACTTTTCTGAAAATCAGGTTTCTGAATGGAGCCAGGATGGGGATAGTGACAGAACAGTACCCCCTTGTGTTTAATGTTGGGACTTATCTCACCTTTCTTAGCTGACAGCCCTGAGAGTTAACCCATACATGCTCACTCCAGGCACCTTGATAGAAGCTAGGGGGTGTCACTGAGCAAAACACACCCAGCTCCTGGGATCTCATGAAAAGCCCATCAATAATATAATCATTCAAATACATATTGAATTTTAAGTTGCAGTAACTGTTTTGGAGACAAGGGTATAGTACTTGGAGAATGATTCCTCTTTATTCTCTGCCTCACAAGATAATTAGCATAACATACACTAATTTATTGAGAAACCTATATACTCAGGTAGTAAGTATGCTAAGCACTTCTCATGCATTATCTCACTTAATCTTCACAAACAGTATAGGCAAGTAATGTGTAGATAAGTGATTTTCACAAGCTCACACAGCTAGAAAATGGTCAGACTAAGATTTTTAAAAAATATATATTTTATTAATTTTTTTTACAGAGAGGAAGGGAGAGGGAAAAAGAGTTACAAACATCAAGGAGAGAGAGACATTGATCAGCTGCCTCCTGTACGCCCCCTACTGGGGATGTGCCCGAAACCAAGGTACATGCCCTTGACCGGAATCGAACCTGGGACCTTTCAGACTGCAGGCCGATGCTCTGGCCACTGAGCCAAACCAGTTTCTTCCAGACTAAGATTTTTAACCCCCATATTGCTTACTAACTGGAGGTTGGGGATGTAAGCAACCCAAGATACTAGAACAGTTCCTTAAATATGAGGAATGTGTGAACCCATCTTAAAGTTATCACAATTTCCCCATCACTAAAATAGGCTGTTAATAATTTTAAAAACATAACAAAGCGTCCTAACCCTATACTTTCTATATTTTTAGTAGTAACATATTTATCTATTCATTTTATTAACTTATACACTTATAAATACTTCTGATTTTTTTTTTGAAGGCCAGACATTATTAGACATTGAGAATTCAGGAAACCCTGAAACTGGTGTTATCTTAAAGAAACTCCTAGTCAAATAAGGGAAGAATATAAAAAATGGAACTCATGTATTTGTTTATCATTATATACCTAAGGCTCATTATATATCCAACTGTGTTGGGCACTAAAAGTACAAAGAAGCTCTGAACTATTATCATCAAACAGGACAAATGCTTTTATACTAATATTTATTTTGTCAAGTCAAAGTTACTTCATGTAAACAAACGAAACAAACTAGGAATTTTTCTGTACAGAGGCCGCTTACTTAAAATTGCTCTAATTTCTCCACAGAATCTTCTCATACCTTCGATAATAGACCCAGAGAAATGCTCAAAAAGGAATTGCTTTTTAAATTGTTAAAATTCTTGATAAGCTCTGAGCTTAATTATACAGACGACTTCAAAGATAATAACATTTTAATGCATGATATAAATACCTACGAGTGTGAATTTTTAAATCCTTAAAATTAGTCACAGTGAGCATAGGTTAACAGGCACAAACACATTTCATTTTGTGCTCTGAAAGCCCCAGAAGAAAGGTGTTATTTACTTTCATCCCTTTTTAGAGGATTAAGCAAGCCCAGTGGAGTTTGCCCCTGGTCCTTGAACTACTAGATGGAGCCCAGACTCTAAACTAAACCATTTCATGTGGACTTCACAACGACATTACAAAATCCCCTGTACTGTTTCATTATTTCGGCCTTGACAGGGATATTATTATTAATTGACAACTTGTTTTAAAAATGCATGTTAAGATAACCCTTTTAATATGAAAGGGACTGTTGTTTTGAAACAGTCTGAAAAGTATTATCTACTGTTCCAGAAGCAACTGTTGCCTCTAACAATGGTGAGGTCTGCTATCGTTGACTGTAGTGGCAAAGCTCGCAAAATGGCTCATTTTGTTAGGCATCGCTTGGTTTTGCAGTGGAAACAAGTCCTCAGGCTGACAGAATTGCGCCTTGTAGTTCATCCACTATGAGCAATGACCAGGAAATTTCCAGGAAAGTAATGCCATCTAGTGGTAAAATCATGCCAATGTATTGTACCCACAATAAATTGCAAATAAAATATATGAAATAATTGCTCAGCTGTCACAGGGAATGAAATACTGCTACATGCTACATCGCTGATGAATCGTGGAAACAAGCGAAGTGAAAGATGCCAACCCCAAAAGGTCACAACTTGAATGGCTCCATCCATATGAAACACCCAGGAGAGGTAAATCCATGGAGACTGGAAGCTCCTTAGCGCAGGCCGGAGGCTGGGAGAGAGGAAAGTAGGGAGGCTGCTTAATGGGCAGGGCATTTTCTTTTGGGGTGCTGCACACATTTGCACAATGTTGTGACTATACTAAATGCCACTGAATGGCTTGCTTTAAAACGGTTAATTTTATGTTATGTGAATTTATCCTCAGTAAGACAAATTTTTAGTAAAATACATATATAGAACATATTAATGTATAATGTCTGCATTTACACAAAGCATATGATAAACCATACCTTTCCTGTCATTTATTGACTTAGATAGCCTTGTAGTTGCTATGAAGATGAAGATGTATAATCCAGTTTCTCTCTTTAAAAGTTACAAGTCAATGGTGAAGAGTTATACATTCAAATACCAATACTAGAAGGTAGAATGTGATAGTGCCACAGGGAGATAAAAGACAGCGACTCTAGTCAACTGGCTAAGAGCAGGCCACTCTTCACAGTGGGGGCCCAGGCAGGTGGCAGTGCAGGAAAGGCACCTGGAGAAGGTGACTTTGGAGGTAGAGTTTGATGAACCAACACACTGTGAGGAGAGCCTGAGCTTAAATTTAGATACGGTACCATAAAGTTCAACAAACAGTGGTGTGCATCTCTCTGATGCTTGTTCTAGCCCTGAGATCCAGGCGCTAACATTCTGAAAGGCAGCTCTGAACTAGCAGGCACTAGACAAACAGCTAGAAGAGGACGATCACCACTCGCCACTTTTTTAAGTTTCAAATTCCTATGAATTTAGCTATCCATATTTCTTTCTTATTTATTTTTCTTAATTTCATTTTACTTTTTTCCATCACTATTTATCCCCCCATCCCATCTCCCACCATCATGCGCTGCTTTGGCTAAGAGCTAGGGGCAGTATATGGAGTCTTGGTCACTCAGGGCTGAGGTAGATGATGGGGAGGGGTAGTGGTTTGGGGGAGTTCGCCCTACTGTCTCAGGGCCCAGAGCCAGGCAGGCTGACTTGGCCAATCAGATCAGAAGTGAGTAAGCAGTATCTAGATTCAGATGTCAGCAGACAATGCTCATTCCTTCTTCCTGCCTAGCATTTTTTTCTGCCTTGCTACCTCTGGGCAGTCATCTCATTTATTCATCATTATCATCATGCAGCAAATATTTACTAAGTACCAGAAACCATCTAGATCTTGGAAATATAAAAATTAAAAAAAACCATTCTTGCCCACAAGTGCTCATAGTCTACAAAGAATTGATCTGTTAACAATGATCATACAATCACATAACTACTTTAATGAGGATGTACACAGGGCACGATGGTAACAGGGGAAGGGACTCCTGAGACTGATTAGGAGAAAGAGGAGGACCAGTGTTGCCCAATCTTATCCAATCCAACACCCCTTCTGTTTGACTATTCTGAAGTAAAATTCCTGGATATAGTTTACCTACTACAGAATTTTAAAAGAACCAACATAACATCATAAAAATTCATGCAAAGAGCTGAAACTGGTTTGGCTCAGTGGATAGAGCGTCGGCCTGTGGACTGATAGGTCCCAGGTTTGATTCCAGTCAAGGGCATGTACCTTGGTTGCGGGCACATCCCCAGTAGGGGGTGTACAGGAGGCAGCTGATGGATGTTTCTCTCTCATCAATGTTTCTAGCTCTCTGTCCCTCTCCCTTTCTCTCTGTAAAATAATCAATAAAATATATTTTAAAAAAGAAAAGAAAAGAAAAAGAAAGGCAGCCCCTCAGGCCTCCTGAATCAGAGCCTGCCTTTAAAAAAAATAAAATAAAAAATAAATTCATGCAAAGGAACAAAAAGAGACAGTAATTTATAATACACAGTGTTTTGACAGGTAAGTAGTCATAACGACATTAAAAGATAGACTATATAGTTTATACCTATAGGTGGAATTACTATGAGTGTGACAGCTGGAATGCAGAATGATACAGGTATATACATAGCCTTGGTACCTTAAGTGCACAGCCATTCAAAAAATCCTGTACAAGAATGTTCATGTCAGAATTATTCACAATAGCCAAAAGTGAAAACAGTCCGGATGTTCATCAAATACCATATGATCTCACTTATCTGTGGAATCTAAGGAACAAAATAAACTGATAGACAAAATAGAAACAGAGGCATGAATACATGGAACAGTCTGACAGCTGTCAGAGTGGAGGGCAGGGGAGGACTGGATGAAAGAAGGTAAAGGGATTAGCCAAAGAACATATGTGCATAATCCAAGGACACAGACAACAGTGTGGTGATGGCCAGAGGGAAGGGGTCCAGGGGCTGGGGGCAAGGGGAACATCAGCAATAGTGTCAACACTAAAAATAAAGGGAAAAAGTTATAGTAAGCTAAGATTAATTTATCATTAACGAGTAAAAATTCTTAAATATATTTAGTGTAGCTTAAGTGTACAATGCTTACAAAGTCCATGGTAGTATACAGTAATATCCTAAAGTCCTTCACATTCATTCACCCTCACATTGACTCACCCACAGAAACTTCCAGTCCTGCAAGCTCCATTCATGGTGAAGTACCCTATACAGATGTACCATTTTTAAATCTTTCATACCATATTTTACATACCTTTTTTGTTTAGATATACAAATATTTATCATTGTGTTACAGTTGCCTACCATATGAAAGTACAGGAACATATTGTACAGATTTGTAGCCTAAACAGGTTTGTATATCATATACACTGAGTAACCAGATTATTATGATCTCTGAACTCATAATAATCTGGCCACTCAGTGTATATCCTTTATAATAAAAGGCTAATATGCAAATTGTCCCCTCAATCAGGAGTTCAACCAGCAGACAGGCCGGATCCATTCATGCACGAATTCATGCACTGGGCCTCTAATACACACAACACACACACACACACACACACACACACACACACACACACACATACACACACACACAGACATTGTATGCATTCAGAGATTATAATAATCTGGCTACTCAGGGTAGTCTAGGGGTATAGTAGGGTATACCATTTGGTGTGTGTAAGTGCGCTATGGTGTTCACAAAATGACAAAATAGCCCTAACAACACATTTATCAAAACATAGCCCCGTGGTTATGTTCCACATGACTGTATACCCAAAACCCATCTTATTTCTCAACATAGGAAGCTACCTTATGTTTACCTCTTACCTCTCTCTTCTCCTCTCATAACCTTATCTTGAACTTCATGTTTATTATTCCCATGCATTTTTATATTTCTAATTTCTAACATGTAAGTATGTATCCAAAACCAACCTATAGTATTAAAATTATATATTTTCATAAATACCTATAAGTGCAAGTGAATAGATAAAATATTGGAAATGCATACACCAAACTGACATCAGTGTTTATTTTGAGGGAGAGAGGGAGAATGGAATAGCATAAGAGTAAAATGAGATTTTCATCCATGTGTCATTGAATCATTACAAGGAGACTGTATAACTATTTTAATTTTTTAAATTGCCAAGAAAACAATCACATATTGATCGTGTCATCCTTCTGAACAGAAAAACTTTCACTAGTTTCCTTCATCTCATTACCTTCAGCTAGAAGCCCTCATTAAGTGTTGTTGGTGCTGAAATATCATGAATGCCTTCATTAACTTTGCTGCCCATAACCTGGTGGTTCTTAATCCTAATTAGAAAGATTGGGGGAGGTAAATGCTGACCTGACTCCTTTCTCAACAAATTAATTGAAATCTCTGAAGATAGGGCCAAGGAATTTCATTGTTCCAAATTCCTCAAGATATTTTTATGCTTGTTAATGGTTATATTACAGACTATACATTTAAGCAGACTTAACCTGACTGAAGACATCTATGTGACTCTTGACCTCATTAGCAAAACAAGTATCTTGTGCTGTGAGAAAACTACTGGATACCAAATAGAAAGAATGCTTTAAAAATTAAGCCATGTTTATTTTTGTAATAAAATCTTGTAGAGAGAAATCCAGTGTCTATGTAAACACTACATGTTGCTTTAGCAACAGCTACAGCGTCAAAGTGCATTACCAGTGGAGCGTTACAGTCTGCAAAGCTTACTGGGTAATGTCTTCATAAAAACCATTTCAGAGCCGTCGATACAAGTCAATCTTACCATATGTCACTTCAGACAAAGTAGAACTAAGCTTGCTCGAGGGTTTCCTCATCATTGATTATCGGGCTAGCTGTGGATAGTTTGCATTAATTGTATATTGTGGATTCTGTTTGTGTTGAATTTTTTAATCATTGTGCGCAGGAGCATCATTGGTAACTTTTATATACAAATGGTCATTTCAGATGTATGGTGTTTTCACACTACAAAGAAGTCCCTTATGTGTATATTTCTTATACTAATTGTATCATACAGCTGTTTATTCTTCATTGTAAGAATTCTTTACTATAAATTTGGGTTAAAGTATAATGTATTAGACAGTTAAATATTTTTAATAAATGTTTTCCTTGTTCTATATATATATATAAAAGAAATAAATCCAGTGTCTAGGTAAAATATTAGTCAGTCTTTGCATTGTAGTGGGCTACTTGGTAGGCTCTCAAAAAAACAAAATGGGCTGAAAGGATGAATAAATAAGTGAACAAATAAAAACTACCAGTGAGTCCAAATAACCCAAGGAAAGTCTAATTTGAGGAAACATTCATTTGTTCAAGATTTTTCTGTGCCAGACTCTGTGCTAAACACATTAAGATTCTACCAAGATAAGGACTTTGAGGTCTTTAATAGCTGAGGTCTGGAGAGAAATGCTGACAACATGCATTTTGCCGCTACACACTATTCTCTTACTCTTTTCCTTTTTTTAAGATTTTTTTATTAAATCTTTATTATTCAGATTATTACATTTGTTTCTCTTTTTTCCCCTCCATAGTTCTCCTCCACCCAGCTCCAACCCCTCCCTCTACCCTTACCTCTCTCCCATTGACCTCATCCATAGGTGTATGATTTATGTCCAGTCTCTCCCTGTACACCCCTCCGCCATTTCCCCCTGAGAATTATCAGTCCATTCCCTTTCCATGCTCCTGATTCTATTATAGTCACCAGTTTATTCTGTTGATCAAATTTTTAATTCACTTAATTTTTAGATTCACTTGTTGATAGGTATGTATTTGTTATTCATAATTTTTTATCTTTTACCTTTTTCTTCTTCCTCTTCTAAAAGAGTACCTTTCGGCATTTCATATAATACTGGTTTAGAGTTGATGAACACCTTTAGCTTTTTCTTATCTGTGAAGCTCTTTATCTGCCCTTCAGTTCTGAATGATAGCTTTGCTGGATAGAGTATTCTTGGTTGTAGGTTCTTGCTATTCATCACGTTGAATATTTCTTGCCACTCCTGTCTGGCCTGCATCATTTCTGTTGAGAAATCAGCTGACAGTCGTGTGGATGCTCCCTTGTAGGTAATGAACTGTTTTTCTCTTGCTGCTTTTAATATTCTCTCTTTGTCTTTTGCTCTTGGTATTTTAATTATGATATGTCTTGGTGTAGTCCTCTTTGGATTCCTTTTATATGGGGTTCTGTGTGCTTCCTGAACTGTAAGTCTATTTCTTTTACCAGATGTGGGAAGTTTTCAGTCATTATTTCTTGAAATAGGTTTTCAGTATCTTGCTCTCTCTCTTCTTCTGGCACCCCCACAATTCTGATGTTGGTCCGCTTGAAGCTGTCCCAGAGGCTCCTTACATTATCTTCACAGTTTTGGATTCTTTTTTCTTCTTGCTCTTCCAGTTGAGTGTTTTCTGCTCCTTTATATTTCAAATTTTTGACTTGATTCTTGCCTTCCTCTAGTCTGCTATTAGGTCTCTGTATAATATATTTTATTTCAGTCAGTGTATGTTTAATTTCTAGTTGGTCCTTTTCCACCTCTAGTTTGTTCTTTTTCATCTCCAGTTGGTTCTTTTTCATCTCCTCTTGGGTCTCACTAACTTTATCCATCTTTTCTAGGATATTCTTGAAAAACCTTATAACCGTGGTTTTGAACTCTATATCTAGCCATTTGTTTTCCTCCATTTCTTTTGAATTGACTTAGTTCCAGCACTAAGACCCAGAAAATGCAGGAAATATCCTTACAAGGGGCCAGAATAAGTGAGCTGGAAGGGGTGGGAAGCCAGGATCCTGTAGGTGCCAGCCTCTTCCACTCACTCTCCCGAAAAGCTGGACACATCTTTCAGAATCAGTGTTTCTGAGTTAGCATTCCAAATCTTCTCTATGCTTCCCTGATGACAGGGTCAAACAGGGTAAATTACATCCCCTCAAACTTCAAAGCAGTAACATTTTAAGAAAAATTCAAATGGACTACCTTGCTGGTAGTGCAGAATGCCCCTGTAATCCTGCCATCTGTGTCAAATTATGAGTGCCACCACTGCATTTCTCTCCAGACCTCAGCTATTAGAGTCTCTTGAACCAGCTGCCAAGATGAAATTTGGTTAATAGCACATTTTTAAAGCATGTAATTCCAAGTGTGATTTATAACAGAAGTATGAAGAGTTTTTAAAAGGCTAGAGAGCCTTTTGCAAGTAGAATGGAATGTAAAGATCAATTATATGCTTATTTTGTTTTCCCCACTAAAACCAGAAAAGTTTGCTCTTCATAATCACATCAGTTGACTTTTTTACTCAATGTGTGTTATTAATCACCATTACAGCCCTGACATGCTTTAAACACAAAAATGTGGTGTGATCATATGATTAGAATGTTCTTTATAGTCCCTGGCTTTGGATGATTAAAATATCAACTTTAACTTTTTTTTAAAGAGTGGCCTCACCGAAACCAGTTTGGCTCAGTGATGGACCATCGACCTGCAGATTGAAAGGTCCCAGGTTCAATTCCAGTCAAGGGCACATGCCAAGGTTGTGGGCTCGATCCTGAGCGTGGGGCATGAAGGAGGCAGCCGATGAATGATTCTCTCTCATCATTGCTGTTTCTATCTCTCTCTTCCTCTCCTTTCCTCTCTGAAATCACACACACACACACACACACACACACAAACACACGCGCGCGCGCACGTGTTAGAAGAGTGGTCTCTGGTCCTGGCCTGTATTGCTGAGTTGGTTGAGCGTCATCTCATGCACCAAGAGGTCACCAATTTGATTCCTGGTCTTGGCACATGCCTGGGTTGCGAGCTTTATCCCCAGCAGGAGGCAGCCAATCAATATTTCTCACTCTCCTTCCCTCTCTCTAAAATCAATAAAAGCATTTTTCTTAAGTATTGCTTTAAAAAAAAAAAGGAATTGTCTCTTTTTCCTACCTCATATTAGTACTTTGAGGAAAATGAGGATTATTGCAAGTAAAATAAAGCAATTACTGAACAAACAAAAAAGAGAGAGAAAATAATCACTATGCAGTGTTGATTCTGGAATCAAAATATGTGCCTCAGAAATTTTAACAAACATGCCTGCTCTGTGGCCCAGGGGGTCGCCAGCTGTTAGAACAGCCAACTGCATTAAAAAACAATGAGTCTTGCCCTGGCCGGGCAGCCCAGTTGTTTGGAACATCGCTCGCATATGCCAAGATTGTGGGTTTGATCCTGGTCGGGGCACATACAAGAATAAACTAATCAATGTATGGAGTAGTGGAACAGCAAATTGATGTTTCTCTCTCTCTCTCTCTCTCATCAATTAAAAAAAATTAAGCACAGTTTAACAAAACAATGCATTTTGGCTCAAGTGATGTGATTTGTTCACATGTCAAAATCATTTGGGAATTTTGTACACCCCCTATTGACTCTTTGTTTTAAGTGCCACAAGGAAATCCTAGGAGGTCATAATTATATGAAATGTAACAATTAATAAAATTTTACTTTAAATAGAGTTTTTAATATAATATGAATTTTTATTTTTATTTATTTTTTAAATAATACTTTATATATATGTGTGTGTATGTATATATGTATATATACATACACACATATATATATTATTGATTTTTCACAGAGAAGGGAGAGGGATAGAAAGTTAGAAACATCGATGAGAGAGACATCGATCGGCCGCCTCCTGCACGCCCCCTACTGGGGATGTGCCCGCAACCAAGGTACATGCCCTTGACCGGAATCGAACCTGGGACCTTTCAGTCCACAGGCCGACGCTCTATCCACTGAGCCAAACCGGTTTCGGGAATTTTTATTAATGGTACGATATAATAATAATCTATGGACATACTTTGTAAATCCATGAAACAGCTATGTAGATATATATGTAGATATGTCCATATATCTTTGCAGTGAAATGACTCATAAAGCTTAAGTTTTCAAGATGATAAATATTACATTTCCAAAATAATATAGTATATACAGAGCAAAAACAAAAAGTAGACTTTTAAAAAATGTATTTTCACTTCATTATCACCTCATCAAGGGGGGAATGGGGGCATGTCTATGGTCCTACATAAATTAAATGACTCTAGGAAGAAATATTTTAGCAGTTTCTAATTTAATATAACTTTAATGTAACATAATTAATTTAATATAATTAAAATAATTTTTAACTTAATATAATTCAGGTTTTTTAAAGAACATGGTTTCAGAGTATACTGGAAATTGATAGAGGGCTTGGTAAAGTACCTAAGTACCTAGATGAATAAGTGATTTGCAGTTGTTTGGGAATTATGACATTCCAGAGAATTGAAAACTTAAAACAACTTCTCTCGACTTTCCAATTCATGGGAACACTACTTATTAAAAAAAAAAAAAAAAAAGGCCGAAATTGGTTTGGCTCAGTAAAGGGAGCTTTGGCCTGTGGACTGAAAGGTCCCAGGTTCGATTCCGGTCAAGGGCATGTATCTTGGTTGCGGGCACATCCAGGCACATCCCCAGTAGGGGGCGTGCAGGAGGCAACTGATCGATGTCTCATCAATGTTTCTAACTTTCTATCCCTCTTCCTTCCTTTCTGTAGAAAATCAATAAAACATATAATTTAAAAATAAATAAATAAGTAAATAAATAAATAAAAGGGAAGAAAAGTGACTTTCAATTAGTTTTATGTTGAAATCTGTGGGAAATGGAAAGACATCATTTCAAGATAATGAGAGGGCTCTGGCGATTCAGAGATGGGATTTGGATTAGACTCTGTGCTGGGCTCAGGAGAAATGATTAATACATACTGGTACTTGTTGAATTTAGTCAGCCTTTTAGAGAGAGGAGATTGATAAGCAGAGTTTAGCTTAACTTCTGTCCCGGAGAACTTTACAAACATGGTCTGAAGTAGAAAATTGAGAGTGTTTTTGTCAAAGATTTTTGGAAAAAATTGAAATACCCCTCAGTGTTGAAGCACTACATGATTATAAGTTATGGTTGTTGTTTCCCATAGCCCCAAATAATTTTACTACAACACTGCCTCCACCATACCGTATAATGGTCTTTTGGGAAGAAATGCAATCTTTACATTTCCGTGCAAATTGTCCTTAAAGTTTTTAGTGTGTTTGCAGATCATTTCAAAAATTCCAGTTGTGAGTAATCAGAGATGACAGCAATAGTATGCACAGGCTGACCTTATGAAGATGTCTTTTATCACTTCCATACTTGGAGAGAGGATACTGGCTTACCCAAGATGACCTTCAGACAATCTCAAGCAGAGCAACTGCCGGATAAGAGATTCCTTCTCCCCTGCAGACTAATCTCAGAACATTCCCTTCTTATGCCAGAGGAGGTATTAGGAAAACATGGAGTGGAACAGGAACTGAAAATTAGACTACAGAACTGGACTGGCAAAGCCAGATCCAACACAATGCTGCTGTTTTATGTCCTTTATATGAGTGAAATCACATAGTTTTCGTTCTTTTTTGTCTGACTTATTTCGCTTAGCATTGATATTCTCAAGATTCATCCAGGCTGTCACAAATGGCAGTATTTCATCCTTTTTCATATGGCTGAGCAGTATCCCATTGTATATATGTACCACATCTTCTTTATCTAATCATCCATCAAAGGACAATTAGGTTATTTCCATCTCCTGGCTACTATAAGTGAAGATAGGGGTGATATCATTGCAATAACCTGGTTATTACCTAACAAGAAAAGAGGAAAACTAGATATAGGTATGCCATTTATAGGTATGCCAAAAAAATACACTTAACATTCTCTGAGTCTGTTCTTTCAGTGATTGATGGGGAAAGGGACAAGAAAAGACAGTTTAGATGCATATCCCATAAGGTCTGAGTGACATGGAAAGTTGTTTGTCCATCAATCACACCTGAAAGCCAGTCAGTGGCGAGATTGGGCATGGCCACTGGAAGCTGGCAAAACCTGAATATTTAAAACTTCCAAACAAAGGAAATTCTCTCTCTCTTTCTCTCTCTCTCTCTCCCCCCACCCCTCCACAAATCCGCCTGACCCTCTTGGGACCCCTGCTGCAGGGGGCTTCCCTCCCCTGTGCCCACCTGGTGCACAGCCATGTTGGACTCCATACATGGTAACTAATAGACTTTAATCTGTCCTGAATGCTCAGCTTCACCAGACTGCAACATGGAATTGACACTCTGGACACTGGTCTTGTTTCTGGCTCTGCTGAAATCCCAGCTGACTTCTCCAGCACTGGCTTAAGGGGACAGGGGACTTTGGAAACTAAGATATATTTTTAGATGCATTCTGGGCCTGGTAGTGTAGTTCAGTGGCTAAGCGTTGACCCCCAAGAGGTCACTGGTTCGATTCCTGGTCAGGGCACATGCCCAAGTTGCGGGCTCAATCCCCAGTAGGGGGCATACAGGAGGCAGCCAATCAATGATTCTTTCTCATTATTGATGTTTCTATCTCTTTCTCTCCCTCTTCCTTCTTCTCTGAAATCAGTGTGTGTGTGTGTGTGTGTGTGTGTGTGTGTGTGTGTAAATGTGGGTGTGTAATGCATTCTGGGACCCCACTCCCAGAGATTCTGACTCTGAGGGTCTGAGTGCCCAAATAGGTATTTTATTTTTATTTTTAAAAAATATAATTTGCCAAGACCGGTTTGGCTCAGTGGATAGAGCGTCGACTTGCGGACTGAAAGGTCCCAGGTTCGATTCCAGTCGGGGGCATGTACCTTGCTTGCGGGCACATATCCACTGTGGGGCGTGCAGGAGGCTGCTGATCGATATCTCTCTCTCATCGATGTTTCTGACTTTCTATCTCTCTCCCTTCCTCTCTGTAAAAAATCAATAAAACATTTAAAAAAATATATATATACATATGTATATATATATATATATATATATATACATATATATATAATTTATTGATTTTTACAGAGAGGAAGGGAGAGGGATAGAGAATTAGAAACATCGATCAGCTGCCTCCTGCATACCTCCTACTGGGGATATGCCTGCAACCAAGGTACATGCCCTTGACACTCTATCCACTGAGCCAAACTGGTTATAGCCCAAATAGGTATTTTAATAAAACTTATTCTGAGGCATGTTGGCCTACATCATTCTTTAAGATACACTATATTACATTTCATAAGGGATATATTTGTCAAATCACCATATTGTACATATGAATGAATAGTATTTGTAAATTATGATTAAAAAATAATTTTGAAAAAAAGTTTTTTAAAGATACCTGTATTATGAGCATTTTCTTCAATAAAAGCCATCTGTTACCTAAAATGCTATGATTACTTAAGCAATTGTGCTGGGCTAAGTTATTGAGAACATAAGATTCTATTTAAAAAATAAAACTGGCTGGGTTGGATCAGTTAATTGAGTGTCATTCCATGTATCAAAAGGTCATCAGTTAGATTCCCAGTCAGGATACATATCTGCATTTCAGGCTCCACCACCAGTAGGGGGCATGCAGGAGACAGCCAATCAATGATTCTCTCTCATCAAAGTAATGTATCTCTACCTCTCCCTTCCTCTCTCTCTCTTTCTAAAATCAATAAAATTATTGTTTTTTAAAAAGCTATCTTTGACCTACATCATTTCTAGGGACAAGGAAATTGAATAGAAATAAAAATAACAATAAAAAATTCCTTTTAATAATCTTCAAAGAAGGCAATGGATTTAGAAGACAAGCTCTTAACATAGATTGTAATCAAGCAAAATGATAGGTCATTTAAAAATAAATTAGCTATTGAAAAGAGGTTTCCTTGCTAAAATTAAACATTGCATTACCACCAAAAATTTTAAATCCAATAAGAATAAAAGCCAAATACTATAATTTCTATATATCTCTCCCAAAATTTAATAATTGAAAGATTAGTAAAAAAATCAAGATAAACTAGTTTCACATGTATAAAATTTCAGAAGTAACATCAGAACTAAGAAATGTAAGTTATTGAGTAAAATAGAAAATATTTCTCAATTCATAATAGAGAAAATTGATACAGAAATCCAATAATTATTCCATTTTTCAAAAATAATTTTGGTACGGGTCTTCACAGCGACAAATCAGTGTTTTGTAGAACAGTATTTTTTTCTGGACAAAATGAAATATATATTGCTTTAACCAAATAGAAGTTTAACCATTGGAGTTTTGTTTATTCTTTGCTTGTTTTACAGATAGCCTGGTATGAATCAATGTTTCTCATTGATCCAGTGCAAGAATCAATGTTTGTGAAAAGGGTGGTGGAAGTATAATGAAGGTAAAAAGGGAAAAGGCCAAATGGAGAAATAAGATTAACTGAAAAATAAAGAAGGAAGGCATTTGTGCTAAGAGTTCAGACCAGCCAGTGTGAAATTTTGAGCCTAGGCATGAAGAAATTTCAATGGCCCAAATGCTAGTAGTGACATTCAGATATTGCCTCTACATAATCCCTTTTGGGGAATAGAAGCCAACATTTGGATCAACTGGACCCAAAGCTTTGATTTTTCCAAAAAGACCATTTCAGGTGTCTTATTTTTAGGCAGGTGATAGTGAGCATGTTCCTTTACTTTTCCAAGCCTCAGTTTTTTCTCCTGTAGAATGAAGATAGGAATCCCTACCTCATTCATTGTAAAGGAGGTTAGGGATAGCCTGGCCAGGCTCAATCCCCAGTGTTGGACATCCAGGAGGCAGCCAAAGATTCCCTCTCATTATTGCTTTGATGCTTCCATCTCCCCTCCTCTTTGAAATCAATGAAATTTTTATATTTTTTATTTTTATTTTTAAATAAAGGTTAGGTACATAGAGTACCAAGTACATGAAGTCTTAATCTGTCATTGTTATGAATTCTTTTTTGTGTAAACACTCTTTATTCCCATGTGGTATTTTGTAAAAGGCAGGCTCCATGCCTAATCATTAGAATCACAGAAGTGCAGGTTTGGAAGAATGTCAAAGGCCATGTCTGCTCCAAGCCCTCTCTCTTCATCCAGTGCCAGGTCAGAACTATGAGAGTTCAAAGCAAACTAGTAATTTGGCACCTTTCTAGTCGATAATCCCTAAACAGTGATTCAGTATTTATTTAGAAATTTAAAAATTAGATTTTTAAAATGCATTGTGCCCTTCACATAGTTGGTAATTTTGCTTTGGGCAAGCCCTTTAGCATAGTTTTGCAACCTACCACTTGAGTGATCAAAATTAACGCCTCCGGAGTTGAAATACAGCTGTTATTGTTTCCAAGGTCTCTTTTGCAGCACTGGATCAATGAGTAAAAGTTGACCTTAAAACATGAGTATTAGCCCTAGCTGGTTTGGCTCAGTTGATGAGAACGTTGGCCTGCAGACTCAAGGGTCCCAGGTTCAATTCCTGTCAAGGGCATGTACCTTGGTTGTGGGCACATACTTAGTAGGGGGGTGTGCAGGAGTCAGCTGATCGATGTTTCTAACTCTATTCTTCTCCCTTCCTCTCTGTAAAAATATCAATAAAATATATATTTTTAAAAACAAAAAACATGAGTATTAGTTCATCAAAAATTAACATATAAAAAATTAAGAAATCTTTACATCTTGGGGGGGAATCCAAGATGGCGGCATAGGTAAACACCTACGCTGCTGCCTCGCACAACAATTTCAAAACTACAACTAAAAGACAGAACGGACATCATCCAGAACCACAGGAAAGCTGGCTGAGTGGAAGTTCTACAGCTAGAGGGAAAGAGAGGGGCTCACGGAGACCCAGAGGAGCTGCAAAAAGCTGAGGTACGGAGACGCACGCGAGGAGAGAGCGGGTGCCGGAGTACCTGGCTGGCTTTCTCTGGCGGGAGGGAAACGGAGACTCTCAAAGGCATTGAACCCCTTATCCTACGACACTAAACTCCAGATCCAGCCGAAACTCATACGGGGGGAGTTTGGACTGTGAAAAGGGAGAGGTGCACGGAGATTTAGGTGAGTCTCAAAAGATCAAAGGCCTGGTGGCGCACGGCACGGCGCGCACGGCACTGCGCGCAGGACAGATTGCTGATTGTGCCGCTGGCTTTCACGAGTGGGCGGGAGACAGACCCTCCCAACTGTGCCACTTCTGACTCCACTAAACCCCAGTTTCGGACGAAACCCTGGAGACCTAGACTCGTGTGGTCCTGGTGAGCAGGGGAGCCGGAAAGGCAACGGTTAGAGGCACTGCGGGCACGTGCACAAGGACCGCTCCAGCCATTATCCAGTCACATGAGACTCAGGGGCCGTGGAGGGCGGGGCCGACTGGAAGGCAAGGCGGTCCCTTAAGCCCTGAGACTCCATCCCTCCCAAGCTCAACAGAGGCTTCTGCGGCTTTGCACGTCTGGTATCATAAAGCTGAATTCAACACAGAAATTTCCCCGGCATAGTAAAAATGCCGAGACAAGGGAAGGGAGTACAAACAAAAGAAATGGAGGGAAAAAAACAACTGGATATAGAGTTCAAAACCACGCTTATAAGGTTTTTCAAGAATATGCTAGAAAAGTTGGATAAATTTAGTGAGACCCAAGAGGAGATGGAAAAGGTCCAACTAAAGATGAAAAAAGACCAATAGAAATTAAACATACACTGACTGAAATAAAAACTATTATACAGAGTCCTAACAGCAGACTAGATAAAGGCAAGGATCAAGTCAAAAATTTGAAATATAAAGAAGCAGAAAACATTCAACTGGAAAAGCAAGAAGAGAAAAGAATCCAAAAATGTGAAGATAATGTAAGGAGCCTCTGGGACAGCTTCAAGCATACCAACATCAGAATTGTGGGGGTGCCAGAAGAAGAGAGAGAGCAAGATACTGAAAACCTATTTCAAGAAATAATGACTGAAAACTTCCCACATCTGGTAAAAGAAATAGACTTACAAGTCCAAGAAGCACACAGAACCCCAAATAAAAGGAATCCAAAGAGGACCACACCAAGACACATCATAATTAAAATACCAAGAGCAAAAGACAAAGAGAGAATATTAAAAGCAGCAAGAGAAATAAGTTCATTACCTATAAGGGAGCACCCATACGACTGTCAGCTGATTTCTCAACAGAAACGATGCAGGCCAGACGGGAGTGGCAAGAAATATTCAACGTGATGAATAGCAAGAACCTACAACCAAGAATACTCTATCCAGCAAAGCTATCATTCAGAATTGAAGGGCAGATAAAGAGCTTCACAGAGAAGTCAAAGCTAAAGGAGTTCATCAACTCCAAACCAGTATTATATGAAATGCTGAAAGGTACTCTTTAAGAAGAGGAAGAAGAAAAAGGTAAAAGACAAAAAATTATGAACAACAAATACATATCTATCAACAAGTGAATCTAAAAATTAAGTGAATTAAAAATTTGATCAACAGAATAAACTGGTGAATATAATAGAATCAGGAGCACAGAAAGGGAGTAGACTGATAATTCTCAGGGGGACAAAAATCATAAAGCATCAAACAGACTGTGAAATTACAGCAGAAAGATTAAAGTTAGGTGAGGTAGATAAGTGATCAATCAAAGGACTTGTATGCATGCATATAAGCATAACCAATGATCACAGACACTGGGGG
>JAAGEH010000426.1:2955196-3053616 GCA_011751065.1 Lasiurus cinereus | reverse complement strand
TTGTATGCATGCATATAAGCATAACCAATGATCACAGACACTGGGGGGTCGGGGTATGCCTGGGAGGGAGGGGGGGCAATGGGGAGATATGTATAAAAAATTAATAAAAATTAATAAAAAAAAGAAAGAAATCTTTACATCTTAATATTTGCATGCCAGTGTATTTAGAATTGCTTGGCATACAAAAACTAGGCAGAGTTTAATGAATTCTTTTTAAAATGAATCTTAGTGTCCTATAACCTTTTATAAAGGTAAATTTCTTATATCTGATTGAAGTTATATCTTGGTAATGTCCTTCTCTATGGCCAATAAAACAGATGAAATGATCCTTAAGGCTCTCTAAGACTAAGCTCTCTATAATGGTCAGGCATCCAGACAGCTTGATTTTGCTGAGACCGTCCTCATGGTTAATTAATGACCACAGCTGTGACTGTCTTGACAGCTGAAGTCAAACATGAACTGTAGAAGCACAGGCTAAAGTATGGGAAAAATTGGAATTAACTAAATGTTCAGGGTAGAACTAACAAAACTCAACCAAAGCCCTTTCTCCGCAATTGCTGGAAGTTGTGTGGGTAGGCTCTCCAGATAATGGCCTCCCTCCTCCTTTCCATTTGGCCTAACATTGCCTAAATAACTACTTGATAAACTCAGTGTTGATGTTGGCCCATGGATAGACAAGAGTGACTGCTCATTTTAAATTCATAAATCCAGTATAAATAGTACTCAAACCCCAAAGAAGAATGCTTAAAAATGTTGCTGTTTAAAACTCACTATCACTTTTAACTTGCCTAATTTCAACCCACACAACACTTACGGAGTTTGATACTAAAAACACTCTTGGGCCTCTATTTTTTAAAAAAATATATTTTATTGATTTTTTACGGAGAGAAAGAGAGAGGAATAGAGAGTTAGAAACATCGATGAGAGAGACACCAATTCAGCTGCCTCCTGCACACCTCCTACTGGGGATGTGCGCGCTACTAAGGTACATGCCCTTGACCAGAATCGAACCTGGGACCTTTCAGTCCGCAGGCCGATGCTTTATCCAGTGACTGAGCCAAACTGATTAGGGCTCTTGGCCTCTATTTAAAATAAAACGATATATGACAAATCATTCCAGTATTAAATTTACAAATATATTCTATCTAAATTATAATTTTAATATAAACTCCTTAAATCCATTATTTGCAAGGATTAACTTTGGATTTCTTAGTCAACATTCCAGATATACACCCACATACAATGTAAACGCTAGAAAACATAGTGTGAGAACATACTATGGAAAAAGGATAGCTTTGTCGGGGTAAATCAACTTAAGTAGTTAATGGAAAACCATCATTTTAAAATTGAAGTATCTCTTAAAAATACACAAGAAGACATGGACCACCTGTCTTACTAATGGAACATGCTAAAATAGACACAATTTATTAGCCACGTCATGGCAGCCAAATGGCATGAATTCTTCAGATGCCAAACCTGGTTAAAATAGAAGCAAATTTTATGAAGGGGAGGAAGAAAGAAGAAAAGTCTAATATTGCACAAGTCCATTTTTTCCCTAGTAGCTTTATAACCTAAGGGAAAATTTAAAATTATTCTTAAGCTATAACTACCAAAATTAAAAAATAAATCCATGTGTTAAAAAAAACAAACAACAAAAGAAAAGAAAACTTAGGCAACTGGGGCTGTCATTAGATCACAGTGCCCCTCCTGTCACCACATCAATTTGGGGCCCCATGAGTTTGACTAAATATACTTGGTGCTTGTGTCTGAAAATGTGAGTATTCAAGGAAAGTACAGGGAAAGAAGGTGGAAAAGCAAAAGCAACAAGGAGAATATTTTACAAAATTGAAAATGACACAGGCTTTTAAAAAAAGAACACTCGATTAACATTCATAATTTCACTTTTGTACTATATTCGAAAATTTTTTTTCAATCTTCAAATTAACATGCTTTTAAAAATCAGCTTTATTGAAATATAATCACATACTATTTATTTAAAGTATATATCTCAATGATTTCTAATCCAGTTGTACAACCATCTCATTCAATTTTAGAACATTTTTTAATCATCCAAAAAAGAACCTCACACCTATTAGCAGTAACTCTTCATCCCTCTCGAAGTCCCAGCCCTAGAAAACCATTAATCTATTTTCTGTCTCTATTAGATATGCCTAGTCTAGACATTTTATATAAATGAAATCATACAATATGTAGTCTTTTGTGACTGGTTTCTTTCACTTAGCATATTTTCAAGTTTCATCCATGTTGTCATCAGTATTAGTGCTTCATTACTTTTTATGGCCAAATATTTACAGCTATAAATTTCCCCCCAAAGCATTGCTTTAGCTGCATCCAATAAAGTTTTGGCATGTTTTGTGATCATTTTCATTCATTCCAAAATATTTTCTGATTTTCTTTATAAGTTCTTCTTTGACACACTGATTATTTAGGAGTATATTGTTTAATCTTTACATAATTGTGAATTTCCCAAATTTCTTTTGTCATTGCTATCTAATTTAATTTCATTGTCAACATAGAATATAACTTGAATGATTTCGATCCTTTTACATTCATTGAGGTTTTTTTATAGCCTATTTTCTGTCCCAGAAAATGCTCCACATGCATTCAAGAAGGCACAGTCTGCTACTGTTGCGTGAAATGTTTTTTTGTTGTTGTTTTGTTTTTTAATATATTTTATTGATTTGTTACAGAGAGGAAGGGAGATAGTTAGAAACATTGATAAGAGAAAGACATCGATCAGCTGCCTCCTGCACACCTCCTATTGGGGATGTGCCCGCAACTAAGGTATGTGCCTTTGACCAGAATCGAACCTGAGACCTTTCAGTCTGCAGGCCGATGCTCTATCCACTGAGCCAAACCAGTTTCGGCTGGGTGAAATGTTTAATAAATGGTCTGTTAGGTCTAGTTGGTTTATAGTATTGTTTAAGTCTCATATTTCCTTGTTGATATTTTGCCCACTATGGGAAAAAGCTGCTGCAATCTCTACCTGTTGTTGAATTTTCTATTCTTCAATTCTATTTATTTTTGCTTCATGTAATTTGGGGTTATGTTATTATATTTTAGACTTAAAAAGAAGTAGTATCTCCAGATTTGCTAATATGTTCGTCCCTCCCTTCCTCCCTTCCTTCTCTTCTTCTTCACTAATATATTCTTATCTAAATTTTTATGAGGTAAGTTTTGTAAAAGACTCTGAGATGATTATTTTTAAGGATCCATCCCTGTTATTAAACAATAGTACAACTTAGGTTGATTTGCCTTTTTTATAACACAAACTAGAGGCCTGGTGCGTGAAATTCGTGGGGGGTGAGGGGAGTCCTTCAGTCCAGCCTGCACCCTCTCACAATCCAGAACCTTTTGGAAGGTGTCTGACTGCTGATTTAGGCCCGATATTTGCTGCCAATCAGGCCTAAACTGGCAGTCAGACTTCTCTCTCACAATCCAGGACCACTGGCTCCTAACCGCTCACCTGCCTGCCTGATCTCCCCTAACCACTCACCTGCCTGCCTGATCGCCCCTAGCCAATTGCCTGCCTTCCTGATCACCCCTAACCACTGCTGCCTGCCTGCCTGGTCTTCCCTAACCACATGCCTGCCTGCCTCATTGCCCTGGTCTCTGGTCATTCTGGTTGTTCCACCATTTCAGTCGCTGAGCTTTTATTATATAGGATGTGATGGAAGCTTAGTTTATTATGCTGCAGAATGAATGTACTACTACTACTAATATTAATTCCACTACACTTATAAGGAAAATATTTTAACTATTTTGCACAGTTTCCAGAAACCATTAGACATTTTAGAAATGAAGGTTATCTATAAGCACCTAATATATTAATTTATCCTTATTTACTTATTAGAATAGGAATTCCTATATAATACCAGGTTAGTTCACCTGCAGTAAAATGGTAGTTTGGCACTTTTTAACTTTTGAAACCAAAATTTTTATCCACAACGTGCTACCTATTTACTCTTAACCTAAGGAAGTTGCTTTGGCTTTGTCTGTCTTGCTTTCCTCAACTATAGAAATAATACTACCTGTTAACCTAGTTCATTAAGATACTTTGAGAATAAAATAGCTTAATTCATGGGACATTTTGAAAATTAAATGTATTGAACAAACACATTTTTGTAACTGCAGATCTTGCATCAAAATAAAATTACACATGAAAAACCAATTAGCATTTGCAAAAGACCAAAAAAAAAAAAAAGAAGAAAGACAATGTGGAGGTCACATTTATAACTCTTGGAAGCCGGGGCAGAGGCAGATGTGAATGGATGCTCCCTCTGTGGGTTGCATACCACTGAGTTTTACTAAGCACCAAGGCCAGGCACAGTTCTCAGCTCTTTACATTATCATTTAATCCTCACAATCATGTAAGGGAAGAACTGGTTTTATCCCCATTTTGCAGATGAGCTAAGGCTTTCGGTTAGGAAACTGAACCCAAGGTCACACAGATAACTTGAAAGACAGGCCTCAACCAAAGCAGTTTATAGAGCTTTTGCTAACTCTCTCAATTTCAGTACCTTCCCAAATACTTCAAGACAGCTTCTCTTTTGACCCAACACATTCATTTTAATGGCCATTATTACACCAAAGCCTCAGGAATAGGAAGATCTTGAAGACATTTTATTTATATTAAAATAAGCTAGTTTTTACCTGAAAAGATTGACAATACCTAATGTGGGTGAATAAATAGGAAAATAGGAACTATTAATATTTACAGTGTGTATACTTGTACTTTTTGGGAGGGCAATTTGGCAATGATTGACCAACATTAGACATAGTTGTTACAAGGCATAGTGTTGAAAATGAGTGTTGGAGCTCAATCAGAAAGTTGTAATGTTTCTAAAGGCTTCCAGGAAAGAAGAGGGAAAATAGTCATTCACATGCAGATTAGGAGCCAGAAGGCTATTAGGCTTTCTCAGATCATTCCGGTTCCTGGTCTCGGTATGTAGGAAGCCTGGCAATAATAGGCTATGTCTTCAGAACTCTGAAGAAAAATATCTATTCTAAAATTCTATACCTTGCTGAACGATCAATTGCTATGCTTGTGGAATAAAAATATTTTTAGAAATTTTTAGACATGCAAGTGCTCAAAAAAAAATTGTCCCTCATCACATTATTCTTCTGGGAAAATCCTGTGCTTAAAATGGTAAAAGAAAGCATGGATATTGATATTTTTCATGCTTTTGTGGAACTATAGATTCTATGCATGTAAAAGCTGTTGTATTTAAAAAAAAAAAACAAAAAAAAAAACACGACACTAAAGTTTTGCCCTACCCAGTTTGACTCAGTGGATAGAACATCGGCCTGTGGACTGAAGGGTCCAAGGTTTGATTCTGGTCAAGGGCACATGCCCTGGTTGTGGGCTTGATCCCCAGCAGGGGGCATGCAGCAGGCAGCCAATCAGTGATTCTCTTTCATCATTGATGTTTCTATCGTTCTTTCTCCCTTTCCCTCTCTAAAATCAATAAAAATATTTTTTTAAAAATGAATTCTGAGGACTGGTTGAGAATTGTTTGGTGACATTAACTGAAACATAATTAATTCAATTTTGGAATGTTTTATAGAGTATAAAAAGAGGCAAAAGAGTTTTAAGAAAACCTTTATTTTTGTATTGCAAGTGGTGAGTACTAATAAACTAACCTTTTTAAAAAAGGCTCCACATAATAGTTATACTGTGGCATTACCAACATATACCTTTTGAAAAAATGAAACAAATAATTAAGCTCATTATGAAAGTAGGTGCTTATAGCTTGGTTAAAGAGTCCAGTATCATTGTCAGACAAGGATTCAAAAGTGCTGTATGTCGCCCTACCTGATTTGGCTCAGTGGATAGAACATTGGCCTGCAGACAGAAGAGTCCCAGGTTTAATTTTAGTCAAGGGCACATCCTTGGGTTGTGATCTCCAATAGGGGGCGTGCAGGAGGTAGCCTATTAATAATTATTTCTCATCATTGATGTTTCTAATGTTTATATCTTTCTCTCCCTCTCCCTCTCCCTTCATCTCTGAAACCAATAAAACTATATATTTTTTTAAAAAATTGCTATATGTCAAACTTAAGTGTACTTTGGATACTAAGTGACTCTGGTCATGACAAAGGCATTGACAATAAAGATTCCAGTGAATAATTCAAATAATATTGTTTCTTAAAACAAGTAGTGAAAAAAGGTGCATTACTAAATTAATATATTATTTCATGTAATAAGTTTAAGTAGATAACAACTAAATTAAATATTATAAGTAAAATAAAAATAAATTAGTTAACAAACTGTTTCTCCCAAACATCTTTCATTTTCATGAAGGTGATAATGAAAGCAAGATGAACTTGAATGTTACTCCTCGAAAGTTGAAGCCATAACTTAACCCTATTTGTATATCATGTCCATCTAAGAAAGTCCTACTTCTTTCTCTGTATCACGTTACCCTGTTTTGTTCCTTTTATCACTATCTTTTATTTTGACATTTATTTATTGGTTTATGTGCTTAAAGTGCACCTCCCTCACGAGAATATAAGCCAAATGAAAGCAGGGACCTTGCTGTCTTACAACTAATTGGACCCTAAATGTTACCCAGTGCATCTCAGATCATAGGCATTAGGTCAAGCTTAAATACACAGAGTGAACGAATGAGTACCTGGTAAATCCAATAGAAAATGTGCATTAATTAAACCTCCCTCACAAGTTTGAGGTCAATTTCTGATCACCGGGAGGAAAAGCGCCTTCCTTCCAAACAGTTCTTGTGGGTATGGAGTTTATGGTGATCACTGGTGTTGAAACTTTTCTCATGAATAGAAACACAGTCGAGTTGTAGCTATTAGTAGCCTTTGTCCTTTGAGAAAATTCTCAGGAGTTTATATAACCATCTTAATTACAGAGAACCATGGCCCACTCAGCAGATTTGGCACCATGGGGGAAATAAAAGTAAACATGAGAATGGAGTGGTGCTATGTATTCAAAAGCACATTAACTGGTTTACTTATTGACCTCCACAGGACATTTTGCTCGGTTATCACTTTGAAGCCAGATTAATTCCAGTTTCACTTTACTTGGAACTGTTTGGTGGCTCCACAATGACTACAGAAGAGACCAAAATCTTCAGCATGGAATACGAGACCTTCCATAATCTGTTTGGTTTCCTGTCCCAGGTACCCGGTTTCTCTCTAACTAGGCTCCAGGTGGAGTGTCTAGTTCCCTGAAAAAGCTAGGCTGATTCTTCTCACAATGCTTCTCACCCTGCTCTCTGCTCGTTAAGCCCTCCTGACGTGGTCCACCCAATGGACTCTCCTCGTTGGTTAAGACTGAGAACGTGTCTAGCCCCCTCCTCCAAAAGTAACCAATCTCTTGTGCAGCCTTTCCCCCTCACTTAGGACTTCATGTAGGACTAAAACTGCATTTCCCACTCTTTGCTCCAGGCACACTGGCCTCCTGGCAGTTCCTCCAAACCTCCATTCTCATTTGCCAGGAGTAAAATACTTTCTGTCAGGTGTTTACATGGTGCGCTCCCTACTTCATTCGACTCTGCTAAAATGTCACCTAAGAGATGTTGTCTTGGATCACTCTAAGCAGTTTCTCTACTTTCATTTCCTAAACAGAATTACGTCCCCTCTCTAGCCCTTTACCCTGTTTTACTTTCTCTTTGTAATAGTGAGCTACTATTTTATTATATAATTATTAATGCATGTCTCCCCTTCTAGGAATGTAAGCTCTGGGAGGATGGATCTTTGTTTTGTTCGTTGCTGTAAATATTTGTGAACAAATGAATTATACCTGAGATATTTTATTGCATGTATGGGCTTAGACTTCTGTCCTCCCCTTGCTGGACAGCAGGGGCTGTATCCTCATTTCCTTCCTGGCACAAAGTAACTTCTTAATATTCCTTGTATGACTGACTGGATGATGAACAAGTATAAATTACCTGTAACCACAGTTCCCAACAAAGGGACTCAGCATACTACACAAGCTGAAGTATACAGCTATATTTCCACGATCCTTTTATCTCAAAATATTGGTACCAGGTATACCCCAAAATTCAAATTTGTTCACTACATAATACCCCTAGTAGTGTCTGGGGCAGAACCATGGAATCAAATACATTACTAGCTTTGCAACAAGACATGTGAAGAGTCCTACAAAAGTGTGATACATAATGCTCAAGTAACTTTTTCTCTCAAGTGAGAGATAAATTTGAAGAGCTAGGGTTTCGAATTGTGAATGAGGTCCATAGACCTGTACTAGGATAGGGAGATCTATGCCGTACCTCTGACAAAACGGGTTCCCCACATTCCAGAAGGCTAAACGATCCCTCATTTAATGCATTAGTTTAAAACATCTATTTTCTAAAATTAGTGAAGCTCTCTTAGTATGTGTCAGCCCTGGTGATAATCTCTTTAAATATGGAGGTAATAAGAACTACCATTTGCCCCCATCTTATGAGGGAGGAAATGAGGGTTTAGTGAGAGGCTTAGTGACTTGCCTGTAGTTAATGGCTGAGCTGGGTTAGATAGATTTTAATTGTGAAGCTGTCTCACAATCAAAAACCATGCTCTGGACCCCACTGATCTTATAGTTCAAGCTAAAAATTCTTCATTTTTTCTGATGACAAGCCAAAGGAAAGTTCCTATAATTCAAGTAAGGGTAAAATTCCCCAGGCTCCAAGTCTTTCATTGTATGATAGAAGCTGGCTAGATGTAGCCAACATTTAATTGATATTTGCAGAACAGAATGAACTTATTTCCTCAGCTAAACCAATGTTTTAAACATTTGCAAGGACAGATCAAGTGATTTCAAGTAATTTTTTAAAAAATTATTTAGTCACACCAACTTTCCCCAATTTCTTTTGCAGAACCATGATCCAAGGTGTGCTATTTCCTGACAAATGAGAGTAGAAATGGTAGAAAAGATAAAAAAAGGCACTATCATAGGTTATATGTAGCTTTCTTATACTTGTCTTTTTCAAGTACATCTTAGCTGTTAACATCCTTAAAAGCCAGGTGGGAGTTAATAAAACGTATTTATGACTAAATTCTGAAACTCTTTTGGAATTACCAAAATATAGTAGTGATAATTTGGGGATAAGGAGTTGATTATATAGAATAAGAAAACTTTTTAAAAACTACAACTCCTGCATAGAGCTACAGTTTCAATTGAAGACACAGTGTTTTGGACTTTTACCATACTTGTGTGACAGCTTCAAATTATGAAATGTAAAGTAGCAAAAACACAACACGTTCATTTTTATGGTACAGAAGCAGATAATATGAACATGAAGATCAGAAAATGAAAATAACAGATACACTAAAAATAAAAACATCACAACAGAAATGGCGTTTATTTCAACCAGACAGGTGAGTATTTCAATTAACATCAACTTCAAGAATTGACGATATGGAAATTAAAGGCGCTGCTCAGAATGCAGAAGGAAAGATTCGTCATGGAACAATGTCCAGCTCTTACCAAATCCCTCCAAAAAAAAAAGTTCAATTCCAAAAATGAATTCGTTCTAACTCATTAGATCTCCTGGATTTCACTGTCTGTCTTAAGATTCAGATTCGAAAGTCACCCATCAGTACCAATGATGTCTTTTAAAAAGAAAAATTATACATAAAGATCAGTATCATAAATTTTTTTTTAATTTTAGAAACTGAGATTGAAATAGTTTTTAGTTGAAAATACTCCAAATGAAAAACTTCCTTGTTATTTAAGATGACTTGTTACAAAGATCCTAGGTATATACATGTACAAAATAAAAAGACATGACTGCCTGACAACTCAAACGTGACTTCTCCCAACTCTCGCAAGGTGAACAGTTAATCTACTGGGAGACGTCATCCTACAATTTTTAATGTCCGGCACAAGGATTTGCTGCCATGTGTACTTTGTGCATGGCTGAGGACATTTCGTCATAGAATATTTCCATTTCGCATAACCGAACATAAAATTAATCCAATGAGACACCGTATATGACAAAATGGCATAATTTTCAACTTTTGCCAGACTCCTTGAGTTCATGAACACTTCAGAGTATCCCCTTCGAGGGCACTTTTGAGAGCTTTCGGTCTCATGTTTAACTTTGAATGGAGTGGGACAGCACCTTGGTTAATATGAACAAATACAGCACAGGAAGGTCTGGTGGGGAGAGGGAGGCATCTGAGGACAGAAACGGGGCAAAGACTCCTTTCCCGTAAGACATTCAAACAGAGAAAACAAGACAATAAAAGGTAAACAGACAAACAAAATAGTGTTCACAGTAAAACATGCCAGATTGGTAGTTTCATTTGAAACCAAACAGCAAATCATGAAACGTCATGAAAAATATAAGTAAAGGTAAAAATCTCCTAGAGTAATTACTAAACGAATTTTAAAATTACCACACTGATCAGTAAACCCCAGAAGAAGTATAAACAACACTTACATTTCAGGTCCTTCTTAAACATAATATAACTTTACAAAGTTAATGCATAAAATTGGTAGGTTTGGCCACACTGCACAAAATGGTCTCTCTGTGTGTGTGTGTGTGTTTTTCCCTTCTTCTTCTTAAAAATACAGTATACAGAAAAAACTCTTGTATTCCCCATTTTGAATCATAAACTCAAAACCCAAGAGTAAAAGATCAGCTAGAAGGATTCTTAAATTATTTACAAATCCAGCAGGTGTGTCTGCCATGGATGGCTTGGCTGGCGTCTCACGGCGGCTTGCACCTTCTCCAGCAGCGGTTCCCAGGCATCTGTTCTCACAGAAGGCTGTCCCAGCCTCTAGGGCTCATCTCTACTGGTCATCAGTCACTTTGAACAGTTCCAACAGTGCCCCAACAGCTCCAAAGTAACCCTATAAAAAACAGTGGGCAAGCAGTATGATTACCTCTGAACTTACCAAATACCTATTGCTTTGAATAACCTCAGGAATGCTGCCACCCTAATGTTGTAAGAGAAATTTAACTCTGCTATGAAACATGGTGAAGTAAATAATAATAATAGTAATGATAAAATGTATTGGATACTGGCTTACTATACATTATTAAGTAAGTTGACTGATGTAAATGTTTAGAAAAAAAAAAAAGAGGCACGCAGTGTGTGCCACAGAAGGGCTGTGTATTATTGGTAATTGTTTTAATTCTCACCATGGCAAAATTTATATGATTACTCCCATTTCACAGATGAGAAATGGAAGGCAATAAAGTAAATTACCCTTGCAGGATCACATGACATGTGCCTAGGCTCAACCTCAAATCTATCTGACTTCAAAGCTGTCATATCTCACAGCTTCTCTCAGTAGATCTTGGAAAGGCAGCTAAATCAGCCCAGTTTCACTTTGCTCAACTGTTAAAAAAAAAAGCCGATGTTTCTGTGAAAATGATAAAAACTGAAAAATAGAAACCGATTTCCAAAAGGCACGAGACTCCCACTCCTCTCGTGTTTGCCTGACCCCATAGTGACTGCAGAAACAGGTGCCAAAATGCCAGAATGCTACAGGCATGGCAGGATCTTTGCCTCTATGGCCAGTTGCCAGCTGACACTTATTGAGGGTTCACTCATTGTTCTAAGCACTTTACATGGACTTAGTCATTTAATCTGCACAGTGAGTTTTGGAGACATTCTATTACACCCTGTTTCACAAGTGCAAACACAGAGATGGAAAGGTAGTTACTGGCTAAGGCGTCCCCGTCACTAAGAGGCTGTGGTCTTAACCGCTCTGCTAAACTCCTTTCTCTTAGGAGATGCTCACTAATATAAACTGAGAGACAGTGAGTGATGCCCTTGAAGGTAGGACAGTCAGTGCTCCCCAAAGTTCTCTCTCCATAGTCAGGCCTGCCTAAGCTGGAGTGAACTTAAGAAAGTAGAAAGCCAAAACCGGTTTGGCTCAGTGGATAGAGCGTCGGCCTGCGGACTGAAAGGTCCCAGGTTCGATTCCGGTTCAGGGCATGTACCTTGGTTTCGGGCACATCCCCAGTGGGGGGCGTGCAGGAGGCAGCTGATCGATGGCTCTCTCTCGTTAATGTTTCTAACTCTCTATCCTTCTCCCTTCCTCTATGTAAAAAAATGAATAAAATATTTTTTTAAAAATTATATATAAAAAAAATAATGTAGAGAATTTCCTGGTACCTACATAGGGTTATAAAATGGTTCCAGTTTCATTGGCTAAAGAGGCTTGAGTTATGTGTGATACACAGTAACAAATCACAGCCATAGTCCACAGAGGCCTAGGGTTGTACAAAGTGACATACATTTTTACCCATACAAATGAGTTTCCCCAAAACGTTGGCGACCCACTCATGGTAGATAAACCAGAAAATGCTCACATCGAACAAGGCAGTCCATGAAAGCTCAACCTACCTCATGTTCCAAAAACAGAGCTTTTAGCTGCCCTTTGGACCAAAAATCCATGGCATACGCTAGCAGCTTCATGGAAACCATATTGATTCTGAGAAAATTCCCAACGAACACAACTCTGTCAATATTCTGAGGAGGAAAACAGAAAACAAACAAAACAAAACAAAACAATTGAATTATGGCATACATAAATAAATAGCATTTAGCAAAGACCTAATGTTCCCTATATTACTGTGCTCCCGGAATACATTGTTATTAAAAATGGAATTATTTCAGCATGTTCGAGATTACCTCGAGCAGACCTCAAAGGGCAAATCACAAGAACAAGACGGTGAGATTTTGCTTGAATTAGGCAGAGACTGGCATTGGGCTAATCTGCCTTAAGTCTGATATGAAATTCAGCTGCCAATACTCATATATAAAATTGTAACTGGTGCTCAATTTCAGATAAATTTGCTGTTGCATTCCTTCAATCCTCCAAACTTCTGACCATAAAATATTATTATAAGCAACTCATACATAAAATGGCCATGGCATGGGTTATTTATCTCATGTATTTGCTCAGTTTGCTCCGTGCCTGATACAGGGAATACAAAAAGGAACACTACTTACTACTATTAGAATATCCTGTTTGGTCAACACAGGGGGTTAAAATATGGTAACAAAAAGTACATTTATGTATCTTGGTTGTCATGGATACAGATTTGCATTCTGAACAACACACAACACTGAGCTAGGCCTGTCTACCATGCAGAGGCTGTTCACCACTCACTCAGAGCCAGTTGCTATGGTCACTCATATAAAAGGGAAGAGATCTTGGAAGCTGACATTATTTTCTGTTCAGTCTATGAAGAGTCACAGGGTCTGAGAACATCACCTTTTAACAGTCTCAAGTTTTAACCATGCATGTTCTTTAACCCATTAACCACTGTGAAACATTTCCATGAGTAGAGGGATGGGAGGTGGTATTAATACATTTCTACAAGTAAGAACCATAGCCACAAACCACCCAAACTGAGAGGTAGCAAGGAACACTCAAAACAAGAAACTCAGATTAAAGAGGAATTTAATTAAATTTAGGAGTTTCACCTTTTCCCCCAAAAAGAGAGACAATCACTTAAAACCCAGGTCCTACTTTACTCAGGTAGAAAGCAGAAGGAATAGAAGCAGCATTAAAAGCTGATGGACATTCTGTTTCAAACAAATTTCAGGTGGGTGAGTGATATAAATGTTACATTTTTAAAAAGAGAAAGAAGCCCCAGCTGGTTTGGCTCAGTGGATAGAGCACTGACTTGTGGACTAGAGGGTCCCAGGTTCAATTCCAGCCCAGGGCACATGCCTGGGTATTGGGCATGATCCCCACTGGGGGCATGTAGGAGGCAGCCAATCAATGATTCATTCTCATCATTGATGTTTCTCTCTCTCTCTTCCTCTCTGAAATCAATAAAAATATATTAAAAAGAAAAGAAGAAAACCTAAAAGATTTCTTTTTTAAAAATAATTTTGAGCCCTAGCCAGTTTGGCTCTGTTGATAGAGAGTCTGCTAACAGAAGGGTCCTGGGTTCAATTCTGATCAAGAGCACATGCCTAGGTTGCATACTCAATTCCCAGTAGGGGTCATGCAAGAGGCAGCCAATCAATGATTCTCGTTCATCATTGATGTTTCTATCTCTCTCCCCCTCTCCCTTTGTCTATGAAATCTCTCTCTCTCTCTCTCTCTCTCTCTCTCTCTTGAAGTAGAAAAGGTGTAATACCCCTAATTCATGAAAAAGACACATTTACTTAAAAAATAAAATATTTATTCTGAAGAAAAACATCACCATTAACTAACCCAAATGGACAGCAATAATCAGAAAATATTTTCAGTACATATAACATAAAAATGTATTATTTACCTTCAGATCAGTAAGAAAAAGAGACCAACAATCCAATAGAAAAATTTGTGAACAGTACTGAGTTTACATATGCACAAAAGGAGAAAACTTCATTAAATATTAAATAGATATTAAAAATGCTCAGCCTCACTTATAATCAAACTAGAAGCCCCATGCATGAAATTTGTGCAAAGGGGGAGGGGAGAGTGTACTTCAGCCTAATCTGCAACCTCTCCAATCTGGGACCTCTGTTGGGCAGTCGGACATCCCTCACAATCCAGGACTGCTGGCTTCCAACAGCTCACCTGCCTGCCTGATTGCCTCTAACCGTTTCTGCCTGCCAGACTGATTACCCACTAACCACTCCCCTGCCAGCCTGATTGATGCCTAACTGCTCCCCTGCCAGTCTAATTGCCCCTAACTACCTGGTCATCCCTAACTGCCCTCCCCTGCAAGCCTGGTTCCCCCCTAAATGCCCTTCCCTGCAGGCCCGGTCACCCCCAACTTCCCTCCTCTGCCAGCCTGGTCACCCCTAACTGCCCTCCCCAACAGGCTTGATTGCCCAAATTGCCCTCCCTTGCAGGCCTGGTCCCTCCCAACTGCCCTCCCCTGCTGCCCATCTTATGGTGGCCATCTTGAGTCCACATGGGGGCAGCCATCTTGTCTACTGAAGTGATGGGTCAATCTGCATACTACTCTTTTATTAGATAGAATAGAGGCCTGCTCCATGGGTGGAGGCCAGCTGATTTGCCCTGAAAGGTGTCCTGGATCAGGGTGGGTGTTCCCTTGAGGTGTGGGGCAGCCTGAGCGAGGGGCCTGTGGTGGTTTTCAGTCCGGCCATGCTCTCCAGTGACCCAAGCAGAGGCCCTGGGATCTGGGATTTATTTATCTTCTGTAATTGAAACTTTGTGGCCTTGAGCAGAGGCCTGGGCCCACCAGGGTGAGGGGAAAGCTTGGCTTCCTCCATTGCCCAGGAAACCCAAACTTCCTGCTCACTCCATGGCCACAGCCATCTAGGTTGGGTTACTCTGCATACTCGCTACTGATTGGCTGGTGGGCATGGCTTGTGGGTGTAGCAAAGTGATGGTTAATTTGCATATTACTCTTTTATTAGATAGTATATACATTTGAAACCAAAAAAGATAGCATTTCTTTTCTTATTTATTACATTGGAAAAAATGACCCTCAGTGGAGAAACAAACACTGCTGATGAGAAATTAAGAACCAACTCTTATCTGTCAAAATTACAGTCAACACATCCTTGACTTGGCAATTTCCCTTTTAGGAATTTATCCTCTAGGTATAATGCCATGCAAAATGGTGTATATATGTATATATAAAAAGCAATTTTTTAAATAGTGGCAAGGTCTAGAAAACCCTAAATACGATTATATCATTAGGAAAATGACCAAATCTAGAATAGCATGTTAGGATGCTATATAGCCATTAATAAAATCCTAGCAGTTTTAGCTCAGTGGATAGAGCATTGGCCCATGGACTGAATGGTGCCTGGTTCAATACCAGTAAAGGGCATGTACCTCGGTTGCAGGTTTGATCCCTGTGCAGGAGGCACACAATCAGTGTGTCTCTCTCACATTTATGATTCTCTCTGTGTGTCTCTCCCCCTACACTCTCTAAAAATGGAAAAATATCATCCAGTGAGGATTAAAAAACAAAACATGTAGCAAATATAAATATATGGACAATCTCAAGATGTATTATCATGTAAAAAAGCAAGAAGTAACATTTCCTGAAGTGTATATTGAAGTATGTAGGGTAGACTGATAATGTCTGGGGTTTGCTTTCTAATATTTTAACAAAAAAAAAAGGAGGAGGACGACAAAAAGCAATAGGTGAAACATGTATGGCAAAGTCTTAATAACTGTTGAGACTGAGTTGATGGCTACATGGAGGTTCTTTATATTCCTCTCTCCTTTCTGTATCTTCACCAATTTTATACTAAAAAGTGGATATACAATCAAAGAAGGATATAGAATAGTATATACAAAGTGAATGGCATGGGCATAACATGTGATTCAATTTCAAAAAAACTGTTGTTAAAAAAAAAGAATGTTAGCCCTAACCGGTTTGGCTCAGTGGATAGAGCATCGGCCTGCAGACTGAAGGGTCCCGGCTTTATTCGGGTCAAGGGCATGTACCTTGGTTGTGGGCACATCCCCAGTACAGGGTGTGTAGGAGGCAGCTGATCGATGTTTCTAACTCTCTATTTCTTCCCCTTCCCCTCTGTAAAAAAATCAATAAAATAAATATTTTTAAAAAAGAATGTTATATAGAACTCACTACCTTTCAAAAGATGTTTGTTCTATATTACATACAATATAAAGTAAAAGAAAAAGAAAGAAAAAAACTAAACTAAAACAAATGGCTGCCTCTAGTGAGGTTAACATTGAGGGTCAGTATGGACATGGTGACACCCTTCCCTGGATACCCACCTGGTGTCTCAGAATTCTGTATTATGTGTTTGCATTATTCTCTCTTCATTAAAATGACTAAGAATATTTTAAGTGGATGGAGCACTTCATAGCTTTCCAATAACCACAGCAAAAGTATTTTAGATTTAGTGCATGTGGTTTGTAATCAAATATTCTCCCATCAGTGACTCCAGGGAGCAAAACCATAACAGAAGAACTTGCATCACTGCTCTCAAGGGGCACATGGTGTCTCCACATGGAGCCTGTCCTGGCAGGACGCCAGCTAACAGAGCCCTTGCCTGAGGCTGTCGGCAATTCCTCTCATTCATTCAACTGCACAGAAACGTCTAAAACAGTTTCTCACACGAGTGTGTGACACTTTCAAACAGCCTCTTCTGCTATGGTTTTCAAATAAACTGAAAGTGAAATCAAAAGTGAAAAACAAAATCAGCTGACCTCCCTCTAAAGTGATTATAATACCTGTGAAAAAACCTGCTGGCTCACTCAACGCTTTGAGGAAAGCAGGGGAAAGGGCATCCATTGCTCTCTGCCCACTGAATTGACCTTTGAGAGTTTATGAGTGCAGCCAACTACACACAGATTAGTCTTAGGGCTTGTTTGGCTCCTTGGGAAAACTCTCTTTAAAGGTTAATATAAAAAAAAACACAAATTCTCTGTTTCAGTGAATCCCATGACCAAAGTGGACTTTGAAAGGGCATGACTCCAGAAAACATTCTGTCATCGGAGTATCAGCTTTGCATTTAATATCCATCTGAAATGGACTCACAAAAATATATGAACCTGACCAACTGGACAATGGCATATTCTATTCGATATGGTGAGAGGAGGATGTCTCTCTGGTACCCCAGAGATCAAAGGCAGGGCTGGCCCTAACTAGCATAAAGGCAATCTCACACTCTGGTTAACACTCCACTATTCAATGGTGATTAGAGGGGGTTTCTACAATACTTGTAATGTTCTATTTTTAATCTGAGTGGTGGCTGTGTGTGATAATTCATCAGGCTATACACTTATGATTTGAACCTGCTTCTGCATGTATGTCATATTTATTAAAAATCATATTTCAGACCTAGCCAATTTGGCTTAGTGGGTAGAACATTGACCTGCGAACCAAAGGGTCCTGGGTTTGATACTGGTCAAGTGCATGTGCTTTGGTTGCAGGCTCCTTCCTCCCTGGCCTGGGCCCTGGTCAGGGCTAGTGTAGAAGGCAATCAATTAATGTGTTTCTTTCACACCAATATTTCTCTGTCTTTCGCTCTCTCTTCCATTCTCTCTTAAAAAAAAAAATCAATTGAAAAATATCTTCGGGTGAGAATTTAAAAAAAAATTATATTTTAAGAAACGCTATTACTGATGCTACTATGATTAGTTAATACTTTTCCTATTACCTGTTCCATGCCCAACCCTCCTTTCTTGTCTTCCTAACACTGCTTAGTAAGAGCCAGTCCACTTTATACATCTTATATTTCAGAAAAAGGCTCCTTTCTTTTCCCCCAAAGGAAATTTACAATATTTTAGACATTTTGTCTGTGACCAGCTCTACATCTTCCTGTGCCCGGGGCTCTGGCTGGCCTTAGCTGTAGCAAGCTCTCTGTGCTTTGATAGCCCTGTACAATGCTGCTTGAACTCCATGCCACAAGGCAACACTGTAAAGAAGCTGAAAGCAGAGAGAATATCAAATATTGCAAGTAGAACGCTACCATGAATATTTGCAAGGGTGCACAGAGCTTTTTCCTCACATTTCAGAAAGTACATGGTACTACTGATGGGTAGAGAGGCTAAGGCATGGTTTGTGATTTTACCATGTTTCTCCTATGGATGGTTTTGTTCTCATCCAATGCCTACTTAAAAATAAAACACGTATTCTTTTGCCTTCCCGCTCCCCCCCGCCACTCCGCTACACCCCCCCCCACCAACATATACCCTTCTAGTTCTATAAGGTGTGACTAGAAAACAACAGACAGGTTTCTCAAAGACTGTAGTTTGTAAGAGTCAATAGTCATTGCATTGCCAAAGGTGATGTATATGAATGACATATGGCTTTCCCCAGGTTAAGGCCTTACCTCATTCAGTGCACACATCCGAGCAATGGAACCAATGTTGTTGGTGATGGTGACCAGCGTGGCTCGGGCGAGGTCTTCCTTGCTGATGGACTCTCGCTTTTCTTTACTCATCATGTTGCCAAAGCTACGTTGGAAATATTAGCGAGAGTGTTCAAAATCGTCCTCAGGCAGACCCCACGCTTCCAACCAGAGTTCTGTGGCAAGCTGTATGAATAACTCTGCTCAAACTCAAATGACCTGATTTCGCTGCCATGGTTTACAAGCAGACAAGATTACAATATGAATGGTTGGCTGCCCTTTTCTTAATAGGACAAAATAGCATGGCTATTAATGGGGGAGAAATTTTTTTTTTAATGCCTCTAGATATCTGGACAAGAATGAAACAGGAAACTGTTGCCATTTTCTAGAACCTTCTTTCAAAGCTGCCCTTTGTTAAGCACAACAAGCATCAAGAGCTAAACATCTTGGTGCTTCATAATGGGCAGGAGATCAAATCTGAACTCCAATCCCATAGATAGTTGCACCTGGTGGGTTAAATATTTAAGATGAACTAAATGAATAGCCAGGGTGGAGAGGTTGCCTTGTGTTTAATCATGACTGTTCCTAGCAACTTTGTTTCTACCTTGATGCTACAGCAGATCCTTGAAGGCCAAATCGTTCATAGTCTCCTCCGTAAATGTCCTTCACCAGCTTATCAACATTGGTGCTGTCGCCTTTAGCTGCCATTTCCATAGCTTCTTCAAAGGTCTCACAACCAGTCAGCAAACAACATAGGCCTAGGAATGTTCCACCTCCAAGACTGAAGGAACAATAATGTTTATTTTTAAATTTTACTTAAAGATATGCCCATCCAACTCCCCAACAACATCAAGACCACTAACATAGGTTAATAAAAGCAGAAGAAAAACAAAAAGAGGCACTTGCATGAAAGTGCGAGGGTACAAAAGAGCTTTAGGGTGGACTGACTAAAAAAAGAGGGCAGAGACGGAAAAGAAACATCAAGGGAAACTTTCCCCTGAATTCCAGAGCAAAACCAGAGAGATTCTCACTGATTTCTGTTGTGAGACCTTGACCTTAGCCACTAATGCCTCCGTCTCCCCACCTATAAAATGAAGGCAAATCAATTGCTGTTCGAGTGATCTGAAAGTAGTAGCTAACTAGCAGAGAAATTATGGAGCTAAACTCTGATGACAAATATGACTGGGTACTCAGTCTGGAACAGCCAGCCCCAAAGCTGTACCTTTCACCTGTCCTCGCTTGACTCTAGCTGAGATCTCATGTAACCTCCTTGGAAATATCTTAAAGGAAGCCGCTAGTTGGTCTCTTATTGTATTTGTTTAAGTTTTTAATATTTCACTTACCACCAAGAGTCAAAGCTAGTAAAGAAAAAAGTCAAAATGGTTCCTAAGCTCAAACTATGTGTTAAAATAGTGTGTTAATATCAAAAGTTTCCTGAGGGGAAGAACAGCAGATTCAAAGTACGTAGAACTATCACTAGTGAACTCCAGGTAGGACAAGGAGCACTGACATGACCGTGGGTATTACTCCCTACCCTCCTTACAGAATGGTAAAGGGGAAGTGTAAACTGCTCACATCAGTTTGTTCTGAAGCTCCAAGAGCTGTTAGCCCTGGAAACCACTTATGTGTTTGGATATTAGCTTCTAAAAGAAAATTCAGGTTGAGATTAAGGTATTTCTAACTTAAATTTGAAGTAAGAAAACTTAGGGTGCTGTATATTTACTGTCCATAACCACTAACCAGGAGGTATCAGATTGTAGACAGGTGCTTTCCGTCACATCTAAAGCGAACTGTCTGAAATATTTTATAACTACTGATTCTTAGAAAAACACATACTTGATGAAAACTAAGGGTCCTCATGGGAAAGTTGTAGCTAGGCACCGCCAGTGGCAGCTATCCAACTGTAGGTGCAGTGCCACTGGATATAAAGAGCTCCATGGACACTGTTGCCTTGACAACCCAGTCACAGTAGAAATTTTGGATTTCCTCTGAAAAAGTGTACCTTCATTTACATTTAACATGGCAGGTTATGCTCTGGTGTCAGTTTCAGCCTACTCTGAAAAGCTACTGTGTTTTAATGGGAATACTGTTTTATTTTGTTTTTTTTGTGTGTGTGCCAGCTGGATTTGTCTTGTTTTCTCTCTGTATCTATTAAGTGTTTGCTCCTATTCCTTTTTAGCTTTATCTTTCATCGATACAACCTTTCTTTGATCATCAGAAACTGGTATTAATCAAGGCACTCAACAACCTACTCCAAACATAGGCAACTGAAGTTACTGGCTGACTTAGAAAGAAGGCAACTCATCAACTGATGTGCTGGTATGAGTGAAAGAGAACAAGTGCTTGTATGACTAGGAAATAAATGACAGGTGACTGACTCCAGACAAAGACTCGGAGCTGAATGGGGAAGCAAGCATGCATTTGCACAGCTGACACACTGCAGATAGCAGGGAAGAATGCACAGTTTCAGAAGAGCACTTTATTAATATCCCCAGCCTGCCAAATGTTATTTAATCAAGTGATTCTCCTGTTCATAACGACACATCTGGTTGTTTCGGCAGGCACACAATAAGACTTCTCAGCAAATGATAGACAAAAACATATCACTAGAAACAGCTGTTGAATATCATTGTTTTGTTTTGCTTTGTTTTTAAACCAAGCAACCTTGAAAGTGAGAGATTTTAGGGAGGAGTAGAAGAAACCTTCAATTAGAGTGCTTGTGCTCTTAAAATAGATTCCAGGATAATGAGATAAGCTGCACTACAACTCTCACTGGTTTCAAAATTCTTGACATTCCTCCTTTAATAGGCTACACATTCTAACAATGTCAATTGTAAAGTAGTTTTTTTCATTGACTCCAATAGTAAAATTGGAATGTGTCAATAGAAAAAAAATACACATTGGCTGCCTACTCTAGGATGCATTAGACTGCACATAGCACTGAAGCAAACCATTAGAAAGCATATTTAAAAGAAAACTGATATCCTGTGATGATGTGACTTCCTAAAAATAAAAATGCTTCATGAGGAAATAGGATATTAAAACAACCTGGAATTACAGCTATCAGTCCACAACATTTGCTTAGTGGTGCCGGTGTTGAGAAACCTCATGACTGCCAAAATCTGTTCCACACACTGATGGTCACTGCTGACCACCATTGTTTAGATCAGTGGCTTCCTAACTTGGATCAACAGCTCTGGTTGGACAAGAAGGATCTGGGGCCCACTCTGGTGTCTCATTCGCCTGTCCTTCCTGTGGCAGCCTCTGAAAGGGCTGCTTATTAACCTTCATTCTCCTGTAGCAATTCCCAAAACTACTGGTTAGAGAGAGCTGGTAGCTAAGCTTGGACAACCAGGAGGGATTTGCTGATGATTAATTGCAAAGCACTGGTTGTTAATGGAGCATGTAATAATGCCTATAAATTTCAGTTCCTGAAATTTATAGGCATTTTAACACATGGACTAGAAGGCCGGCACCACCATTAGTTCATTAGCAGCTGTTCAAGAAGATGACCCAAGTCCCTGGAAGTTCCAAGTTTGAGAAAGTTTACCTGTAATTCATGAATTTAAGTGTTAGTCAACAGAATTTAAAAATATCTTTAATTGTGGAAAGTGTGTAGCTTGTTGTCACCTTAGGAGTCAACAGCTCTTTTTGGGAGGAAGTCTGTAGTTTAAGAATTGTACCTTTATCAGAAGATCTCTCTCTGAGGTAAAACCAGTTCAGTTGAAATATTCATTTGCCTCTAATGGGCCTGATGGTCCCACTGAGGCCCGAGGCTCAGTGTGATCATTGTGGGACAGGTAGGCATAGTTCTGTATTCTCAGCTAGAAAATGTATGCCTAGGATTCAGTCAGAATGTGTGTGTGTGTAAGCCAGGGTTTCTCAACACCAGCACTACTGACTTTTAGGGCTTAGTACTTTTTTCTTTTTTGTTGTAGGGGGCTCCCTAACCCCTAGCCACTAGTTGCCAGTAGCATCCCACCTCCAGTTGGGAAAACTAAAATAAAAAAAGTCTCTAGAAATTGCCAAGATCTCCTCAGGGCTTTCTTCTTCCTTTCCCCAGTGAGAATCAACGATTTTTATAGATCCATCACAAGTCATGGAAATATGTAGAAAGCAGTGCTCCTGTCCTCATGGGCAAATAGCACTACAGAATTCCAGTAGGTATTGGAAAAGCCTGTACAATTATCTAAGAAACAATCCCCTTCACAGCACAAATGAGACTAACTGGGGCCCAGAAGTTACATGCTATCTTCATCCACCAAAAACAATGGTTTCAATATTGTGTCCCAAGCCATATTTCACACGGCACTAGTTCCTTAAGTTGTTCCTCCAAAAATGGGTTCTGTGGTCCAATAAGTTGAAGCAACATTCATACCAAATTCTTCTCTTAATAGGAAAACCTTACTTAGTTTTGTTTCTGCCAGGATCTCAGGTTTCTGACCACAGATCATTTTCCCAGGTTGAATTCCCATTAAGAGGAAGCTGAGTTCTAGCCAGGTTGGTTCAGTGGATAGAGGGTTGGCCTGTGAACTGAAGGTTCCTGTGTTCAGTTCCGGTCAAGGGCACATGCCCACGTTGCAGCTCGATCCCCATGGGAGGCAAAAAGGAGGAAACTAATCAATGATTCTTTCTCATCATTGATGCTTCTACCTCTCCTTCTCCCTTCCTCTCTGAAATCAATAATACACACCCAACCTGCAATTGGGTGTATATGCTGTATGCACTAAAAAACAAGGCACTCTACCCAACTGTGGTGACACAGCTGCTTTCCTGTCCATTACATTCCAAAATTCCCTGCGAGGTATGCTGACTAATCTAGTTTTAGGCTGGAGCATGTATCTGAGGGTAACAGACATTACATTCCTTATAAACCCAATTTGGCTTACTGGTTGCAATAACCTATTATTTCAAGCAATTCATCCCAAGCTAAAAGACGGTATATGACCCTTCTTCCCTCAACCTGATCAGTTTCCAACAGGACAAGGACTGTGTTTTATTACTTTTATGTAAATCACCCTCATAATATACCCAATAAACCCTTTTTGGTTGACAGAGGGTAATAATTTTCTTTTGAAAATGTATTCACTGTAAATTACATTTTTATAAACTGGTCTTCAAGGAAGAGGACCTTGGTTTAAGTATAAAAGGTTTCCCCGTGAAACCACATTTACCTGGTCCCTGTAACTCTTTTATAGTTGTCCTTGGAGTACACCGCTAGGATGCTGACCCCTGAGCCCATGTTCACCAGCAGCATAGGGTACGGGTTATCAAGGCAGTATGGCTTTTTTTGACACAATTCAGGATTTGTGGGATTTTCAAAATAGTAACATTCTGGTTTGCCATTGAAACCAACGGAGTCGACGTAGAGCAGGCCCTGAATCAGACAATCCAGTTCGTCCAGTTTATGGAGCTGTAGGTCCGCAATCTAAAAGAGAACAAAATCTGGTGAAAAGGGCTGCCATGGCCTTAGGGGAGGCGCCAGAGACATTTTAAGTGGGACTTAAAATGTGTCACTGAAACACCAAGTTGTAAATCTTGATGATCAGTAGCACTGACCAGACCTCAGACTTCCTCTCTGCCCACAGTGTGAGCTGAGGGAAGGTAGCTTGACTGGCTGCTAGAAAAGCATCTCACTACTGTGTAGTGTGGGTTGAAGGGTGGCCCCGAAAGACAATGTCTATGTCCTAATTCTCAGAACCTGTGAATGTTCCCGTACATGGAAAGGGGGCTTTTTACAGATGTTATTGAGGTAAGCATGTGGCATCCTGGATTATCTATTGGGATTCCGATGACATGTTTCCTGAGACACTTAGAAAAGATCGGACAGACACTGAGGAGGGCTTGCCAAGATGAAGGCGGAGATTGGAGGGCTGCACCACACGCCACGGAAGGCCAGTAGCCACCAGGAGCTGAAAGAGGCAAGGGATGGCATCTGTCCAAGAGCCTCTGCAGGAAGTGTGGTCCTATCAATCAACCCCTTGATTCATTCTGGCCACCAGAACTACAACTGAATCGATTCCTGTTGTTTGAAGACACTAAGTTGGCGGTGACTTGTTACCGCAGCCACAGGAAACAAGTAGAGCATACCACTGAGATAGGGGCTCTCCCACAAGGTGAAGAGGGTGAGAATGTTCCGAAAGCAGCAAGAATCCTACATTTCATTGGCAGGACTTGAGGTCCCGAGGGTGGCACACTGAGCCTGGAAGCGGGGGACAATCTCCTGAGCACACAAAGTCCAATTTCCCTTTTCCCAGGCCTGGCTTTGCAGTCAGGCAGACCTGGCTTTGAATTCTGGCTCTAACACCTAACTTCTGAAGCCACATTTTCTCATCTGTAAAATGAGTATAGTAACACCCAATGCATAAGAGTTGTTGTGAAGATTACATGATAAGAACATATGAAAAATGCTTGCACAGGGCTTGGAATGTACAAAGGACTCAAATGTTGGCTGTTGTACTAATAGCTGGTGCAACCTCGGTGTCCTTCCATGCTCCTATGAGACAAACACTCCTATTCTCTTAGGAGCAGAGGGGGGAAAGGAAAAGAGGAATGAGTTGGTCAGGAGCAAGTGGCCACTTGCATCCTCAAAAGTTTAACTCATGATCTTCAAAAATGGTATTATTACTGGCCCTGAGGTCTGTGTTGATAATTTTCCATGACCAAAAAGAAAAAAATCTAGCAATCACCAACCTGAAACTGAACCAATTAATGAAGATAATTTATACAGTCTAACTTAAATGTTTTTAAAAATCTATTTAAGCTGAGACCAGTTTGGCTCAGTGGATAGAGCGTCGGCCTGTGGACTGAAAGGTCCCAGGTTCGATTCCGATCAAGGGCATGTACCTTGCTTGCAGGCACATCTCCAGTGGGAAGCGTGCAGGAGGCGGCTGATAGATGTCTCTCTCTCATCGATGTTTCTGACTTTCTATCCCTCTCCCTTCCTCTCTGTAGAAAATCAATAAAATATATTTTTTTTAAATCTATTTAAGAAAATAACTGGTATTTATTATTTACTACATGCCAAGCACCTATACTAGATTGTTTAATTCTCACAAAACCCTATAATTAGGTACTATTATCCATACTCTATAGTTAAGGCTCATAGAGCTTAATAATTTTCCCTATATGACACAATTTGCAAATATCTCCCACAGATTTGCAATCTTCTCTCGCCATCATTCCTTATGGGTACTGCTTCTGGGTTCTGGAAACAATCTATAAAAGTACTAAGCTATTTTGCCAAAAAGGGGATCATCTTCATTACAAAAGTTAATAGCTAGAAGAAAACGTTTGGCTTTGTGTCACTCATCTGAACTTCCCAATCAACAAAACCCACTGAAGCTGTCACTGCAGAATGGAACTAGAACAGGTTACTGACAAGGTGATACACCCAAACAATCATTCTAAGTGATACCCTGCCATAAATTAAAGTTATTTAATAAATAGTTCCAAACATTTTCTTTTTCCCCAAGTGAAACTTTTGTGTGAGATGCACGCAATTATATACATTTTAAGGGAGTAATGCTGGAAATATAAACCAATCTGGAGCCCTAGCTAGTTTGGCTCAGTGGATAAAGCATTGGACTGCGGACTGCAGGGTCCTGAGTTTGATTCTGATCAAGGGCACATGCCCAGGTTGTGGACTTGGTCCCCAGTAGGGGGCATGCAGGAGGCAGCTGATCAATGATTCTCATTATTGATGTTTCTCTCTCCCTCTCCCTTCCTCTCTGAAATCACTAAAAATACGTTTTTAAAAAAATCCATCTGGAGACCTAAGACTACAGAGAGACATAGCAGTGCAAATGCTACTCTCTCAGTCCTGGATTCCTCAGCCTCCTCTATCACACTCAGAACATCAGTCATATTCCGGTTTGTTTTCTGGTTCAGTGGATGCCTCTGAACACCATGATCAAAGGCCTGTCCATAATACACGCTCAATAAACATTTGTTAAATTGAAAAAGTCATCACTTCCAGGATTACCCAAACGGAAAAGTAAAAATTTCATCAGTCTTGGAATCACAGGTTAAGCTGCTTAAAAATTAATCAGAGGTTTATCAACCATATCGATAGTCATGTCCAAAGACAACATCACAAACATGGACAGAGACACAGTCTGTCCAGCTGGACATCCTGAAACTATGCTAGGGAAAAAGAAAAACCTGTTGGGGAGACAACCAAGATGGTGGCATAGGTAAACACCCGTACTTGCTGCCTCTCACAACCACATCAAAACTCCAACTAAAAGACAAACAAATATCATCCAGAACCACAGGAAAGCTGGTTGAATGGAAGTTCTACAACTAGAAAGAAAGAAAAAAGCTCATTTGAGACTGGGAGGTGCGGAAAGTGCAGAGGTACAGAGGTGCACCTGCGAAATGGGCTGGCAACTGGGTGTGTTGTTTTTTTCAATCAGGAGGGAGATACAAGCTCCCAATTGCTCTGATCTCCAGTTCTGGGCAAAGACTCTGGGGACCCAGATTCAGATGGGGAGAAACTGGACTGTCTGGCATTGGGCTAGAAGGCAACAGTGGCTTTCTCTCAGTGATGCTCACAGAGATCATTGTTCCTGCATGGGCCACAGGACACAGAGACCCGGGCACCTGTCTGGGATAGGACTGACTGGCAGCCATTGCTGTTTGCCCCACCCTGGTGATTCCCTGAGTCCCCACCCCAACCAATTTGCAGCCTCACCCAAGCTGTACATAGTGGCTTTTGCATATGAATGGCCTGTCCTTTTGCAACCTAAGGCCTAATAAACTGCAGCTGGGTCAGAGAGTTCCAGGGCTTCAAGGAAAGGCCTAAGGCCCTGCAGCAGCAGCCTGCATAGCTCCACAGCTGGGCCTCATCTGGGCAGCTGCAAACCCCAAACAAAGAGGAATCTGAGGATCTCTCTTAGCTCCTGCTGGGTGGCCTCAGGCAGTGGCTGACTTTGCACCTCCTTGGAGCTCCAAGAGCCAGTGTGCTCAGTGGTCAGTGTGAGACCATACCAAATTACAACTCTTTATATCCTTAAGAGATACACTCAAGGGGAAGACTCAGTGAGCACCAAAATCCCACAGAAGCAAGTCCTGCCCCATAAGGGTATCTCCAGGACAGCAGTTCTCCCAGCACAGACACAGCTGGTCCTCTCAGCCAACTGGCCTGGAGATCAATTCCTCCCAGTGATACCAACAGCAATCAAGGCTTAACTGCAACAAGACTGCACACAGCCCACAAAGGGGTGCACTAAGGGGTGTCCACTTCAGGTAACTGGGGAGGCTGAGCTATTAGGCCCTATAGGACACCTAGCACACAAGGCCACTCTATCAACACAGGGAAGCAGCCAAAATGCGGAGATAAAGAAACATGTCAAAAATGAAAGAAATGGAGGAAAGCAAACTACTAGATATAGAGTTCAAAACCACGGTTATAAGGTTACTCAAGAACCTGCTAGAAACCTCTAAGATACTTAGTGAGACACTCAAGAATATGAAAAAGGGCCAATCAGAAATTAAGCATACATTGACTGAAATAAAGAATAATATACAGAGATCCAACAGCAGACTAGAGGATCGCAAGAATCAAGTCAAAGATTTGAAATACGAAGAAGCAAAAAACACCCAACCGGAAAAGCAAAAGGAAAAAAGAACCGAAAAATAAGAAGATAGTGTAAGGAGCCTCTGGGACAACCTCAAGCGTATCAACATCTGAATTATGGGGGTGCCAGAAGAAGAGAGAAAGCAAGATACTGAAAACCTTTTTGAAGAAATAATGACTGAAAACTTCCCCACCTGGTGAAAGAAATAGACTTACAAGTCCAGGAAGCGCACAGAATCCCAAACGAGAGGTGAATGTGGTGGTGGTGGGGGGGGGGGGGGGGAGAAATTTATGTAATACTTTGAACAATCAAGATTTAAAAACTAAATAAATAAACAATAAGTTTGCTGTAAAACAGTATGCCTTGGTATGCCAGCAGCAGCCTCATGCATCTGGTGCTTACCCCATCTTGTGATTGTATCATATTCTTCTGTGCTTGGTTTAATCTTGTTTTGTACAGGCTTGAGCTTAGGAGCAATAGGTTATTATTTTGTAGGCTATATCCTATAGATTTGTGTAAGTGTACTCTATGATGTTTGCATAACAATGAAGCTTCTCAGAACATTTCCCATCGCTGAGTGGCACATGGCTGACACATAACTCTGCTCCCTGCACTGGCTTCACCTTGGTTGTAATAAGTTATGACCTTTCCCAGATCAGAATTTTGAGAAATACACTTTCTCATGGCCAACATTCATTGAGTAACTTCCTCCTAGAACACACATTGCCCCAGAGGAGGGATGGAGGCATTGATGGATGTTGCATAAATGCTCCAAGTCACCTTGGTTCATTTCAGGCTCTCCAGGGAAGAAGGACAAATAGTGAGCGAACTGGTGAGCTGACAGCAATAGGGTTGGGTCAGCGTTCCTTTAGCCTGAATCAGAATTTTGGTGATGCCTCACCTCTTATCAAGGGGACACTCCTAGAAACTCTTAATTCTACTGCTGGGTAGAAAAAGGGGACACAAAAGAAAAAAGCCAAAACCTGAAGATAATCAGTCTCAGGATACTGTGGTAGGGACTCCATTGCCAACCCTTTTAGACACTATTTAGAACAATCAATGAGATAAACGATGTTCTCTTTGATGATACAAATGCAGTTTTCATTATGGCTTAATACCAGGAGTAATGCATTGCCTCATTAATTTATTCATTAATGATAGACTTTATGACAAGACAGGATTACATTAGTTCCACGACAGTGCTTGCCTCGGCAGCACATGTACATTACTTCCATGACAAAATGCCAGTGATCTGTACTCTAGGCCTACCTCACTATATTTTACATCTTACCCTCACTATATTTTCAATCTTCTGGCAGGACTAATCTCCAAATCCCCCAGCCCTTCCTTCTCCTATGTTTCATCACTTCTGTTAATCTCGTTTCCTTCATTTTCTCCACCTGTTATTTTCTTCTCATTTTATTCCCTGTGAGATGAGGCTGGACAGTACAAAGATTACCCTGACTGTAAAGATAGGAAAATGGGAACATTTAGGTGATAAGGGATTGCTAAATGAAGACGTCTGAACTCCATGTCATTCATTAATATCTTCCACTGAGCTAAATTTGTCAAATCTAAATGAGCAACAGAATTGGAATGTACCTCCAGTCAGGATACGGCACTATTCTTATTATGTAGCACCTCCTACATTGTGCTCATTAATAAAGAAACTCACCTATCAAAGATTTCAATTTTTTTTGTTTGTGAGCGAAACTTGGAATGACATTCATAAAACAAAAAGACAGTGCAAGTGGGTAGACAGAAGTAATAATTTTTAGTAAGACTTCAAGAAAACCTTTCCTGTGAGCTGAGCCTAAATACCTAGAAAACTGACTTGGTGATTATGCTTTTCAAGAAATTGTGTAGTAAGTGTCTGAGGAAAACTCTAAAGGGAGTGTTATATCATATTGTCTTTAGCATACTGTGCAACACTAATTATAACAAAAGTTGAGAATGGCATCAAATTTTTTTGAGCATTAATGAAGTGCCAGGTACATATTACCTCATCTAATCCTCCATGTAACAACAATCCTATGAAGTTGTAACTATTCCAGTAGATAAGGAAACTGAGGCACAGAGAGGTGAAGTGAACTTGTTCAAAATCCCAAGGCTAGTTAGTAGTAGTCTAGTCCTTTGGTACGAGATGCCATTATTACAAACATATCAGAGATTTTCTTTCCTTCTCTAATAGCTAGTTCGGATGTTTTAACAAGGACAAACTCACTTACCATTCTGAAGTCCTCTTCGAACTTGAAAGCCCCGCCCCCCGTGGCACAGAGGGTGGTATGAAGGCTGGAGAAGTTCTTCTCACTGCCCATCTGAATGAACATGTGCATGGCACAGCTAGGGAAGCGGATGAAGTGCAGGTTCCCTTTGCGTCCACACATGGTCAAGTTTTTTAATTCCAGGTGGACATCTCGGATCCCGGTCTTTCCATAAGCAACGTTGGATGTCAAATACTTTCTGATGCTCTTCAGGTTCTCCACTTCCTCTTGTTCCTCTTCAGCTGTAATATCCTTCGGCTCAAAGTAAACCAATTTAACCAGGGTTCCACCGATGTCCATGCCAAACCATGGGAATGCTAGGACAGAAAGACAGTGCCACTGAATTCCATGCATGCAAATAAATAATTAATTTTCTTAGTCTTCAGTAATGGAATGCTATGGTGCCACATCTACATGTGCATTTAACATTCCGTTTATTTGATTTCAAATATATACACCAAAAGAAAAGACAGGCAAGGAGAAATTCACAATTTAAATGGTGCCCAGGATTCTGTCCGTACTCCATTCAGTTAGAGTCTGCATCAGGATTGACTCTGAGTTGAGAACTCTGCAGTTCCCTAAGTCAGTCTCAATATTCACATGCTACTCAGGGCTCAAGAATCTCACCAACCTGGGTGCAGTTCCCAGACTTAAAAAATGCATATATTTTGCATATATCATGGCTCCCAAATGCTAACTATTTTATCAAAACTTTAGCCAAAGAGCTGAAAACAGTTTGGCTCAGTGGATAGAGCGTCGCCTACAGATTGAAAAATCCCAGGTTCAATTCAGGTCAAAGGCGTGTACCTTGGTTGCGGGCACATCTCCAGTAGTGGGTGTGCAGGAGGCAGCTAATAGATCTCTCTCTCTCATCGATGTGTCTGACTCTCTATTCCTCTCCCTTCTCTGTTAAAAAAAAAAAAAATCAATAAAATATATTTTTAAAAAAAAACTTTAGCCAAAGGAAAATGGCCTCTTCTGATGCCAGAGGAAAAACCAGCTGTGCTAGGTGTACCAATAGATGGTATATTGTTCTCGAAACCTCTGATAATTTTAACAGCATTTGCTTTTTGCCTTCATGAACTGACTTCATGAGGCGTGACTCCACCGTTTTAAATAAATAGGAAGCAGAAAGGGAGAAAATGTGGAATATCAAAGGTGATGGGCAAATATGCTGACCCCTATGGCGGTGGGATTCCAAGGATAACAGCTCCTGCTACCTCTCATTTCTTTCTCCCTTTCTGTTAGAGAAAATAGAAGATTCAAAAAGTATAATGTATGTATGTTCCTACCTGGTTTGAAAAGAGAAAGAGGGTGGGGAAGGAACAGAGACGGAAGGAAGATCCCTCTGTTTGTGATTATATGAGATCACCGACATGTTGTTACTATTTTTAGGGGGTAGCAGGATGAGCAGGTTGTTTGGGTGGAGGCCAGAGATCAGGGAGGGGTTGGAGAAAATTCTACACTTAGAACTGTCCGCACATACAGAAGTAATAAAAGAAAAAATAAGAATTCAGTGTTAATGAAAATTAGGAGCCATTTGGACAGAACAGCAGTGTGAAACCCAGAAAATAATCTGGTTCTGCACCAGAAACCCATCGTCACCCAGCCACGCCTGTCGCCGGGCCTCTGGGATGAAGAATCGCTACATGGCCTTTTGTTTGGAAGGGACAGGCCATTGCACTGTCTCACTTTTCAAAATGCAACAGGGGCACCTAAACATTATGCTACTTAGAGAGTTCTGGTTTCGTCTTCCTGCTTCACCTCCAGCTACATTTTTCAGCCATTTCAAAGCTTTTGTGGGCAACTCAACAAAACAGTAGGGAAAAGTGTATCAAGTTTTAAAATTTCAGGCAAATAATTTTGGTTAAGGCAAAAGGGAACAGAATTGGAATACTGTATTAGTTTACCTTCATGACAAACTGGATATTTTTGTGTTTTTACTTTGATGCTTTTATAATACAATGTCATATTTCAAATGTATTTTTTATTTACCTTCCTGATATCAAAGTCTCCCTAAATTGCCACTTCCCCTACACAAGTTGAAGAGATAGAAAAGGAGGGGAAGAAAGAACTTCCCAACACAGCTACCATTATGATTCACTAGCTTGTTAATCCAGGATACCCAGATGTTTAGATAAATTCAGCTGAGCTATTGATAAGAATCTGTTTCTTGTCTACCAGAAGTGATGGTGGTTCCAGATACAGAATGTTTGCCTTCATCCCTCACTCCTCCCTCTTACACAGAATGTCATTTTCAAAAATTTCTAGAATATTCATCAAGAATGTTCAGCAGGAGATGAGATTCAAACTGCCCAAGACTTATGCAACAAGTGAACTGATCTACTCATTCAAATGGTTTCTACCACAGTGAGGTGTGTCTAAAGTAGAAGCTTGATGCTCATAAAACCAGGTGCTATAGATAAGTAGTTAAATCAACTAGATGCATAGGTTTCACGATGAACACAAAAACAATGCTGAAGGAAACCTGCTTTAAAATCGAGAACTGAAGAGTAGGTCATTGCTTCCAGGACAGGCATGAGACCCTCTAGAACTTTCCCATAGCAATGGGAAGTATTCCAGGTAGTGGCTGATCTGTCAGCTTAGGTCCTGGACTGAGGATGCAGACAATCCTCAATGACAGCATGAGCATGAAATAAATGTTTGTTCTTCAAACCACTGAGATATGGGAATTATCTGTTACTGCCACAGAGTCTGGCCTATTCTGACTGCTACTCAACAGCAACAAAAAGTGTGACACTGGCCTACAGGCAGGTATCAGGGAGTGAGGAAACAAATTCTGGAGGCTGGCAAAGCGTTTGGTAAAACTATGATGTATGAGAACTTGGAAAGCAGGTGTTTACCTAAGTAATTAGGGTTCAAGGGCAAATATTAGTAGCAAGTGTTGGTGACTATTGGCTACTGTTGGCTGAGCTTTCTTTGTTTTTAGAATAACATTCAGCTTTAATTTTTATTTTATTGATTTCGGAGAGAAGAAGAAAGAGAGAGAAATACCGATTGGTTGCCTTTTGCACACACCCCAACCTGAGATCAAACCCACCACCTTCTGGTGCAAGGGATGACGATTCAAGCAACTGAGCCACACCAGTCAGGGCCTATTGGCTGAATTTTAAAAGGGGTAACCAAAGAGAAGAGTGAGAGACAGGCTCAAAAAGTAACCAACTGGTTTACAAACAAAAAGGAAAGGGAACAGAATCCATCAAGTCAGACTTGTACGGCTGGAAATAAAAGCAGCTGCTTCTTTTCCCCAACATGTAAATGATAAAACTGAGAAAGCTCACTTAGCTTTAAGGAGAGGGTGGGAGAAAGGAAATGACGTATCACACTTACTCTTAGCACTCTGAAAGAGTTAAAATGTCCCCAACTAAACATGCAGTTAAGGGTGTGGCTTCTTATTTAATTCTTTCTATTAGAATAACCTCTAGCTCGGGACACTAGAGGTGTGGCTTTCCCACCAGAGACTGACAGATTCAAAGTATCATTGACCAAGTCAATAAAGAAAGGCTGGGAGCACCACACAAAGGCACAGTGAATGTAAGTATGATGCCAAGAACAGAGCTCTGGGCATATGGAAATAAAACATAGTCAAATAGTTAAGAAGCCTATTTCCTTTTCTAAAAAAATATTTTTATTGATTTTTTAGAGAGAGGAGAGAAGGAAGGAGGAAGAGAAACATCAATCGGCTGCCTCTTGCATGCCCCCTACTGGGGATAGAGCCTGCAACCAGGGCATATGCCATGACTGGAAATCGAGCTGGCAATCCTTTGGTGCATGAGACAACCAATTATTATATATTAATATACAATGTATGGGGATGGTGAAAAGCAAGTAACTTGTCTCTTTTAGTTCAAAGGTTTCTAGATCCGAGTTGATGTCAAAATGACTTTGTATCACCACCTAATTTAGAGCCTGCTGTGCATCAAGTAGACACTGTGACTGGAAAGGACTTCAAGGTTGTTTCCTTTGAGGAAGGGATGACCATTATCTCACTTGCAGGTGGGAAAGCAGGCCAAATATCTAGCCATCAGAAACTCAAGCTGCCCTAACCGGTTTGGCTCAGTGGATAGAGCATTGGCCTATGGACTGAAGGGTCCCAGGTTCGATTCCTGTCAAGGGCATGTACCTTGGTTTCGGGCACATCCCCAGTCTGTGCAGGAGGCAGCTGATCAATGTTTCTCTCTCATCGATATTTCTAACTCTCTATTTCTCTTCCTTCCTCTCCGTAAAAAATCAATATATATATATATTTAAGAAAAGAGAAAGAAATACAAGCTGTGGTAGTCCCTAGTGCTGCTGGCCAAATACTCTGGTTCTCTTCCTTCAGGCCCATAGGGTTAGGCTGTAACTCCTGGCCATTTTATAATGGAGTGATAGTGAGCCAGAATGGAGCCCCCAGCCACCCCTCAATGGACAAGCCTTTGTGAATGAGACAAACCTTTGCTGTTTTAATCCACTGACATTTGGAGGTTATTCATCACTGCAGAGTGATCCAGACTAATACATCTTCCATCAGAATCTTTGGCTGTTTTCTTTTCCCTGAAACCCTCCCTCCACCCCAGCAGACCAGACCCAGGGACTGCCAATGTCACTGATAAACATGTGGTAGCTGAGCGCTAACAAAAAGGTATGTAGGTCCTGCTGCATTTTTTTCTGTCTAAAAATATCTCTTGACACAATCCAAGACTGGCCATCTGGTAGTCATTAAAACCTTGAAACGAATCTGTATTCCAAATATTGTGGTGAAAATAATAAAAGGGTATATTGGTAGTTGATGGCTGTAAAACAAAGCCTTTTTCTTAAAGACCTTTTCAGAACACTAGAATAGTCTGTTTCCTGCAGTAAATTTCAAAGGTTACAGAGTGAACTCCAAATAGAAAAAATAAGGTAAAAGAAAAACAAAACAAAACACACACACATAGAAAAGGTTTCCTACCAAAGAAACTATTTTAAAGAACTAAGGGAGCCTGGCATTAGAAAATCTACCTCCCCTTGAACAACCAGCCACAAAGCTTTAAGAGGTGCTCCTGGTGAGGTGAAGCTCCTAACACCAATATTTCTTCTGGTACATAAATTAGACATTGAGTACTGAAGATTAACTCCTTTGGGCACAGATGTGACTCAGCAACCAGTTGTTGTCACAATTTAAAAAATATTTTTATTGATTTTTTACAGAGGATGGGAGAGGAATACAGAGCTAAAAACATCAATGAGAGAGAAACATAGATCAGCTGCCTCCTGCATGCCCCTCAGTGGGGATGCACCTGCAACCAAGGTACATGCCCTTGACTGGAATCGAGCCTGGGACCCTTCAGTCTGCAGGCCGATGTTCTATCCACTGAGCCACACCAGCCTCGGCTGTTGTCACTGTTTAACAACCTCTCCAGGATCTACCAAGAAGTCATTTATTTTGGCCATAATAATTCCTTGTGAGTAGAAGGGCTGAATTGCTTTTCCCACTATTTGTAAACAGATTTGTCAAGCAAACTAATAATAGGTGGGTAAGAAGTCTGAGGACTGTGTAACCAGGAGAAAAAAAGACCTTAAAAGCATGAGATATTTTTGCACTACATAAATGCTAATTATGTTGGAGACCGCTACAAGGTAAAATCAAGCAAAAAAAACCCAACTTTGTTAACTTAGACTATGGTGTGTAATATGATTATATTTCTTTAAAAATTTGTTCTCCTTCACTTCACTACACCTAACTTTAGTTGATATCATAATGTAATTCTTTGCTAATACATTCATATTTAACTTTAAGAACTGGAATATCCTGTTTACAGATTAAGAAATGTAAGCCTTAGGAAGATCAAATACTTGCCTAAGATCAGTCACACTAGGTATCAACAGATTCCATTTTCAGTTTCATGAGCCAATATCCCCCGTTTTGCAAGGTTAGTCAGAGTTGAGTTGTTTGTTGATTGTAATTGAGAACATCCACTGACCTCTAAGGGATCCCATGAGACTTGCAACCAGGGGAGCAATGGGCAGGGCAGGTCGTCCCATACTAACCCTCTGAAACTGTCTCTAAGGCCCCCTTTTCCTCTGACTTCCCAGTGAGCCAAGGAAGCCTAGCCACGGCTCTCCTGTTGCTTCTTCTATGCTAAGCCCTTCCTTGTTTCATTGTCCTAGTATATTTTTAATGCAGTTAGGAAACTTGTGTTTGCTTTTTCACACTTTCTCTATTGATTGAAGTCTGCCCCTCAAGAAGACAAGAACCAAAGAGCTTGGATGAGGAGACCGGGCCATCTTGAAGGGTAAAGTGGATGTTATCAGAAACCTGAAAATCTACAATTATAGCACCCAACGAATAGCTGCGAACCTTAGAATACCGGTCACCAATGAGCGCAAACAGGTGGTTTAAGAGGAGCTCTACACTCCACCACAGAAAGGTTGGATTTCGCCTGGGATAAGGAGAGGGAGAACTACATAACCAGACACTTGGGCAAGAGAGACCATGAGGAGACAAAGAAACAGCCCGCATATGAAAGAAAAACAGGCATCAAGAGAAAAGGAAGTAAATGAAATGGAGGTAAGCAACCTGCCAGAGAAAAAAATCGGAGAAATAGTCATAAGGTGGCTGAAAAGAATGGAAGACAAATTCGACAATATGAGTAAGCACCAAGAGGAAATGAAGACGATCTAAGAAGAAATGAAAAATGACATTGCTGGTGTAAAGAACTCAATAGAAAGCATCCAGAGTAGACTAGAAGAAGCAGAGGACTGTATCTGTGAGCTAGAAGACAAGGTAGGAAAAAATACCCAAGTAAAGCAGCTCCTAGAAAACAAACTGAAAAATCAGGAGTAGAGCCTAAGGGGACTTTGGGACAACTTTAAACAAAACATCTGCATAATAAGGATCCAGAAGGAGAGGAAACTGAACAAGAAATAGAAAACGTGTTTGAAGAAATAATGACAGAAAATTTCCCTGATAGAGGGAAGATAAAACCCAAACAAATCCAAGAAGCTCACAGAGACCCAAGCATATTGAACACCAAAAGACCAATGCCAAAGACACATTATTATTAAATTAGCAAACACCAATTACAAAGTAAGACTCTTAAAAGCAGCCAGAGACAGAAAGTTACCTACAAAGAAACCCCCATCAAACTAGCAATTATATCTCAACAGAAACTCATCAGGCCAGAAGGGAATGGGAAGAAATATACAAAGTCATGCAAATGAAGGGTCTGAATCCAAGAATACTCTACCCAGCAAGGCTATCAATCAAAATTGAAGGTGAAATCAGGAGCTTCACAGACAAAAAAGGACTGAAGGAATTTATTACCATCAAACCAACAATGTAAGAAATGCTAAAGATTCTGCTGTATAAAAAAGAAATGGGAAGGGATAAAGGAACACAGTGGTAAAGAATAAAAATGGTGACAAATAAATACCTATCAATAATAACTTTATTTTTCTTTTTTATTTATGTATTTTTAAATTATTAATTTTTTAATAACTCTTTATTGTTCAGATTATTACAATTGTTCCTCTTCCCCCCACCCCATAGCTCCTCTCCACCAGGCTCCCATCCCACCTTTTGCTCTTACCTCCCCGCCATTGTCCTAATCCATAAGTGTATGATTTTTGTCCAGTCTCTCCATGCACCCCCCTCACCCCATTCCCCCTGAAAATTATCAGTCAACTCCCTTTCTATGCCCCTAATTCTATTATATTCATCAGTTTATTCTGTTCATCAGATTCTCAATTCACTTGATTTTTAGATTTACTTGTTGATAGATATGTATTTGTTGTTCATAATTTTTACCTTTACTGTTTTCTTCTTCTTCCTCTTCCTAAAGAATACATTTCAGCATTTCATATAATACTGGTTTGGTGCAGATGAACTCGTTTAGTTTTTTCTTATCTGTGAAGCTCTTTATCGGACCTTCAATTCTGATTGATAGCTTTGCTGGGTAGAGTACTCTTGGTTGTAGGTTCATACTATTCATCACTTTTGAGTATTTCTTGCCACTCCCATCTGGCCTGCATAGTTTCTGTTGAGAAATCAGCTGACAATCCTATGGGTGCTGCCCTGTAGATAATTAACTTTTTCTCTTGCTGCTTTTAAGATTCTCTCTTTGTCTTTTGCTCTTGGCATTTTAATTATGCTGTGTCTTGGTGTGGTCCTCTTTGGGTTCCTTTTGTTTGGGGTTCTGTGTGCTTCCTGGCCTTGTAAGTCTATTTCTTTCACAAGGTGGGGGGAAGTTTTCACTCATTATTTCTTCAAATACGTTTTCAGCATCTTTCTCTCTCTCTTCTTCAGGCACCCCCACAATTCTGATGTTGGTATGCTTGAAGTTGTCCCAAGGCTCCTTACACTATCTTCAAATTTTTGGAGTCTTTTTTCTTTTTTCTTTTCCCGTTGAGGGTTTTCTGTTTCTTTGTATTTCAAATCTTGGACTTGATTCTTGCATTCCTCTAGTCTGCTGTTAGGTCTCTATATAATTTTTTTTTTTTTACTTCAGTTAGTGTTTATTTAATTTCTAGTTGGTCCTTTTTCATCTCCTCTTGGGTCTTGCTAAAATTATCCATCTTTTCTAGGAAATTCTTGAAAGACCTTATAATCGTTCTTTTGAACTCTATATCCAGTCGTTTGTTTTCTTCCATTTCTTTCCTTTGTGATATGTTCCTTTTCTCTGCATTTTCACTGCTTCCCTGAGTTGGTAGAGTAGCTTTGTGTGCTAGGTGTCCTACATGGCCCAGTAGCTCCACCTCCCCAGTTACCTGAGGTGGACACTCTTGCTGAACCCCTTTATGGACTGTGTGTACAGTCTTGTAGTTAATTCTTGATTGTTGTTGATATCACTGGGGAGAATTGTCTTCCCAGCCAATTGGTTGTGAGGATCAGCTGTGTCTGCGCCCGGAGAACTTCTGTGCTGGACTCAGCCTTAAGACTTGCAAGATTGCAACAGCCTCTGTGCTGGGCTTGGATGTGATGGAGTCTCAGAGCTGAGCAGACAGCTTTGGCTTTCCGTCAGCCCTGCCCTGCACTGCATCCCCTCTCAGTGGCCCTAGGTAATCTCTGCAGCCCTCTCTGTGCGCATATACGCACCTCCAGACCTCTGCCTTTCGCATGCACGCACTTCCAGACATCTGCCTTTTGCACGCGCACACCTCCAGACCTCTGCCTTTCCAGCTCCCCTGAGTTTCCATGCACTCTAGGGAATAGTATGAGTCTGGGTCCCCAGGGTATCGCTCAAAACTGGGATTCAGTTCAGTTGGACCTGGATTTCAGTGCAGTTGGGAGGTTTTGTTTTCCTCCCGCTAGAGAAAGCCAGGGGCACAGTCAGCAGTTGGTCCTCCTTGCACGTGCCTCCAGATCTCTGCCTTTCATGGTTCCCCTAAGTTTCTGTGCACTCCTTCCTTTTCACAACAGTCCAGACTCCCCCTGTATGAGTCTTACCCAGAATTGGGGTTCAGTGCAGTCGGGATTTTCCATCTCCCTCCCACTAGAGGAAGCCAGCCAGACCCTCTGTTGCCTGTCCTCTCCATGTGTGTGCCTCCATACCTCAGCTTTTTACAGATCCTCTGAATCTTTGTGAGCCCCTCTCTTTCCTTCTAGTTGCAGAATTTTCACTCAGCCAGCTTTCCTGTGGTTCTGGATGGTGTCCGTTCTGTCTTTTAGTTGTAATTTTGAAATTGTTGTGCAAAGCAGCAGTTTAGGTGTTCACCTATGCCACCATGTTGGTTTCTCCTCAATAACTTTAAATGTAAATGAATTAAATGTCCCAATCAAAAGACACGGGGTAATGAATTGGATAAGAAAACATGACCCATATATCTGCTGTCTACAAGAAACAATCTCAAAAAAGAAGACGCTCACAGACTGTGGGTGAAGGGATGGAAAACGGTTTTTCAGAAAAATGAAAATTAAAAAAAAAAAAGCTGATATAAGTATTGCTATACTTATATCTGAAAAATTAGACCTCAAAGTGAAGGACATAACAAGAGATAAAGAAGGCCACTTCATAATACTAAAGGGAGCAATCCAACAAGAAGAAATAACTCTGGTAAACATATATGCACCCAATACGGGAGCACCCAAATACATAAAAAAATTCCTGGATGATATCAAGGAGAGATTGAAAGTAATACAATCATAGTAGGAGACTTTAATACCCCACTATCACCATTGGAAAAATCTTCTAAACAATCAGCAAAGAAACATCAATCCTAGATGATTCACTAGACCAGATGGAATTAATTGACATTTTCAGAACATTTCACCCCAAAATCACAGAATATGCATTCTTCTGAAGTGCATATGGTTCATTGTCAAAGATAGACCATATGTTGGGTCATAGGCAAAGTCTCTTCAAATTCAAGAAGATAGAAATAATATCAAGCATCTTCTCAGATCACAGAGGCATAAAACTGAAAATCAACTACAATAAAAACAACCACATGAAGGCTAAACAGCATGCTATTAAACAATGACTAAGTAACCAGAGAGATCAAGGAAGAAATATAAAACATCATGGCAACAAATGACAATGAAAACACAACAATCCAAAATCCATGGGACACAGTGAAAGTGGTCTTGAGAGGGAAATTCATAGCTCTACAAACCTACTGCAAAAAAAAAAAAAAAAGGAAGGAAGGAAGGAAGGAAGGAAGGAAGAAAGAAAGAAAAAGAAAGAAAATCATTTAATACTACAACTCAAAGAGCTAGAAAGAGAGCAACAAGAAAAGCCCAGTTTAAGCAGAAGGAAGGAAATAGTAAAGATCAGAGTGGAGATAAACAACATAGAAACCACAGAAACAATACAAAAGATCAACAAAACCAAGAGTTGCTACTTTGAAAGGATAAACAAGATTGATGAACCTCTAGCTAGGCTCACCAAGAAGCAAAGAGAGCAGATCCAAATAAACAAAATCAGAAATGAAAGAGGAGAAATAACAACAGATCCCTCCGAAATACAAAGGATTGTTAAAAAATACTATGAACAACTCTTTTGCAACAAACTGGACAACCTGCAGGAAATGGACATATTCCTAGAAAAATATAATCTTCCAAAACTCAATCAGGAAGAATCTAAACATCTCAATAGGCCAATAACTATGGAAGAAATTGAAGCAGTCATCAAAAAGCTTCCAGCAAACAAAAGCTTGGAGCCAGACAGCTACACAGGGGAGTTTTACCAACTATTCAATGAAGAATTAAAACCTATCCTCCTCAACTATTCTAAAAAATTCAAGAAGAAGAAGGAACATTTCCAAGTTCCTTCTATGAAGCCAGCATCACTCTAATACCAAAACAAGACAAAGAGAACACAATGAAAGAGAATTACAGGCCAATATCCCTCATGACCATAGATACCGAAATCCTCAACAAAATTCTAGCAAATCAGATCCAGCAGTACATCAGAAAGATCATACACCATGACCAAGTAGGCTTTATCCCAGGAATGCAAGGATGGTACAATATTTGCAAATCAATAAACGTGATACATCACATAAACAAATTGAGAGATAAAAATCACATAGTCAGAATCCAAGGTGGCGGCATAGGTAAACACCTACACTGCTGCCTTGCACAACAATTTCAAAACTACAACTAAAAGACAGAACGGACATCATCCAGAACCACAGGAAAGCTGGCGGAGTGGAAGTTCTACAGCTAGAAGGAAGGAGAGGGGATCACGGAGACCCAGAGGAGCTGCAAAAAGCTGAGGTACGGAGATGGGCGCTTGGAGAGAGTGGGTGTCGGAATACCTGCCTGGTTTTCTCTGGCAGGAGGGAAACGGAGACTCTCAAAGGCATTGGACCCCTTATCTTACGACACTAAATCCCAGATCCAGCCGAAACTCATACGGGGGGAGTTTGGACTGTGAAAACGGGGAGGTGCACGGAGATTTAGGGGAGTCGCAAAAGATCAAAGGCCTGGTGGCGCGCACGGCACTGCGCAGAGGATAGATTGCTGATTGTGCCACTGGCTTTCGCAAGTGGGCGGGAGACAGACCCTCCCAACTGTGCCACTTCTGACTCCACTAAGCCCCTGTTTTGGGTGAAACCCTGGGGACCTAGACTCGTGTGGTCCTGGAGCGCAGGGGAGCAGGAAAGGCAGCTGTCTAGAAGCACTGCAGGCGCCGCGCACAAGGACTGCTCCAGCAATTACCCAATCATGTGAGACTCAGGGGCCGTGGAGGGTGGGGCCGACTGGAAGGCAAGGCGGTCCCTTAAGCCTTGAGACTCCACCCATCCCAAGCTCAACAGAGGCTTCTTCGGTTTTGCAAGTCTGGTATCATAAGGCTGAATCCAACACAGAAGTTCACCCGGCATAGTGAAAATGCCTAGACAAGGGAAGGGATCACAAACAAAAGAAATGGAGGGGAAAAAAACGACTGGATATAGAGTTCAAAACCACGCTTATAAGGTTTTTCAAGAATATGCTAGAAAAGATGGATAAATTTAGCGAGAGCCAAGAGGAGATGAAAAAGGACCAACTAGAGATACTGACTGAAATAAAAAATATTATACAGAGTCCTAACAGCAGACTAGATAAAGGCAAGAATCAAGTCAAAAATTTGAAATAGAAAGAAGCAGAAAACATTCAACTGGAAAAGCAAGAAGAGAAAAGAATCCAAAAATGTGAAAATAATGTAAGGAGCCTCTAGGACAGCTTCAAGTGTACCAACATCAGAATTGTGGTGGTGCCAGAAGAGAGAGAGCAAGATACTGAAAACCTATTTCAAGAAATAATGACTGAAAACTTCCCATATCTGGTAAAAGAAATAGACTTACAAGTCCAGGAAGCAAACAGACCCCCATATAAAAGGAATCCAAAGAGGACCACACCAAAACACATCATAATTAAAATACCAAGAGCAAAAGACAAAGAGAGAATCTTAAAAGCAGCAAGAGAAAAACAGTTCATTACCTACAAGGGAGCACCTATACGACTGTCAGCTGATTTCTCAACAGAAACAATGCAGGCCAGACGGGAGTGGCAAGAAATATTCAACGTGATGAATAGCAAGAACCTACAACCAAGAATAATCTATCCAGCAAAGCTATCATTCAGAATTGAAGGGCAATAAAGAGCTTCACAGATAAGAAAAAGCTAAAGGAGTTCATCAACTCCAAACCAGTATTATATGAAATGCTAAAAGGTAGTCTTTTAGAAGAGGAAGAAGAATAAGGTAAAAGCCAAAAATTATGAACAAATACATATCTATCAACAAGTGAATCTAAAAATTTGATCAACAGAATAAACTGGTGAATATAATAGAATCAGGAGCACAGAAAAGAAGTGGACTGATAATTCTCAGGCGAAAAGGGGTGAGGGGTGTATAGGGAGAGACTGGACAAAAATCATACACCTATGGATGAGGTCAATGGGAGGGAGGTAAGGGCAGAGGGAAGGGTGGGAGCTGGGTGGAGTGGTGCTATGGAGGGGAAAAAGAGAAACAAATGTAATAATCTGAATAATAAAGATTTAATTAAAATAAAAATCATATAGTCACATTAATTGATAGAGAAAAAGCTTTTGACAAAATACAACACACTTTCTTGATAAAAATACTCAGCAAGATTGGAATAGAAGGATTATACCTCAACATAATAAAAGCCATATATGATAAATCCACAGCTAATATCATACTCAATGGGCAAAAACTAAAACCATTTCCTGTAAGAACAGGAACAAGACAGGGATGCCCACTGTCACCACTCCTGTTCAACGTAATACTGCAAATATTAGCCATTGCAATTAGACAAGAAGAAGAAATAAAAGGCATACAAATTGAAAAAGAAGTAAAGCTGTCCTTATTTGCAGATGACATGAAAAAACATGAAAGGCTCCATCCAAAAACTAATAGACTTAATAAATGAATTTGGCAATGTAGCAGGATACAAAATTAATGCCAAGAAATCTATGGCATTTCTATACACCAAGAGTGAACTTACAGAAAGAGAGACTACAAAAGCAATCCCATTTACCATCACACCCAAAAAATTAAGATACCTAGGAATAAACTTAATTAAGGAGGTAAAAGACCTATATGCAGAAAACTACAGAACACTGAAAAAAGAGATAGAGGAAGACGTAAACAGATAGAAGAACATACCATGTTCATGGATTGGGAGAATCAACATCATTAAAATGTCCATACTACCCAAAGTAATCTATAGGTTCAATGCATTCCCCATTAAAATCCAATGACATATTTCACAGACCTAGAAAGAACTCTCCAAAAATTCATCCGGAATAAAAAAAGAGCCTGATTAGCCACAGCAATCCTGAGAAAGGGGAATAAAGTAGATGGAATTTCAATACCAGATTTCAAGCTGCATTACAAAGCCACTTTTCTCAAAACAGCCTGGTACTGGCACCAGAACAGACATATAGCCCAATGGAATAGAATAGAGAATCCAGATATCAACCCAAACCACTATGCTCAATTAATATTTTACAAAGGAGGCATGAACATACAATGGATTCAAGACATTCTCTTCAATAAATGGTGTTGGGAAAATTGGACAGATACATGCAAAACAATGAAACTAGACCACCAACTTACACCATACACAAAAATAAACTCAAAATGGATAAGGATTTAAACCTAAGATGGAAAACCATAAAAATACTGGAGGGCCGAAACCATTTTGGTTCAGTGGATAGAGTGTCTGCCTCTGGACTGAAGGGTCCTGGGTTCGATTCCCGTCAAGGGCATGTACTTTGGTTGCAGGCACATCCCCAGTGGGGGGTTGTGCAGGAGGCAGCTGATCGATGTTTCTCTCTCATTGATGTTTCTAACTCTCTATCCCTCTCCCTTCCTCTCTGTAAAAAATCAATAAAATATATTTTTTAAAAAGTTGTACTATATCATATCAATGCATTCATCTTTATATCAACATAATAGTAAAATATTTTTATTTAACTTTTATGGAAGGGGTCCCTAAAGGCAAAAGTGCCTGGGGTCCATGAAAGCTGGCCTGTTCCAGTTTGCTCCAGATTAGAACAAACAGGATACCACACCAGAGTTTACTTTGCATTTGCAATTTGAAGTGGATTTTTAGGGTTTGTTTCCAGTTGTATTTCCTTAAGGCAACTTTACTTTTAGTATTGTTAAAATACTAAAAGTTCCCGACCATGCCTGCATATTCTGACACAGTCTAACTGGAGAAAATGTTTTCAATGAGGGGCCTCTGTAACTCTCACTGGTCAAGTTTAAAACCACCGTTCCAGTTGAATCAAAATGAATATTTTAAGCAGCTGGACCACAAATTAAAAGCGAGAAATCGGAGTTTGAATGAGCCGTCCTTGCTAGTAACTTTAAGGGACTCAGGCTGGCAGCAGAGGGCCAGACACACTAATGGCCCAGTAGACATTACTACTCCCATGAGGGCCTTGAACACATCTAATTGCTTGTTAATAAAATTACTTATGGACAATTTATTACAAGAATACTGTGGGTAATTTTCCAGTTTTAAATACAGCTTTTGAATGGATGATACAGTTATTACATGGTTTTAGATATGTTCCTCCTATTAATTAAATACTGTCCTTGTGCTCCTCTCACCCAGTGACTCTGTTTTAAAAGTAACCGGGCATTCCTCCATAAAGAAGTTAGCTCCCTCACTTCCATGTAGACTCTAATGAACAAAATAAGCTGACAAAGCAGAAACAGGGGCATGAATACATGGAACAGACTGACAGCTGTCAGAAGGGAGGGAAGGGTCTTAGGAGACTGTATGAAAGAAAGGAAAGGGATTAGGAGATATATATATATCTACATATGTAACCATCCATCACACAGACACAGACAACAGTGTGGTGATAGCCAGTGGGAAAAGAGGGGTGGGGGCAGGGGGTAGTGGGCGAAGATGGGAAAATGGGGAAGGAAAGAGACTGTGCTTGGGTTGATGGGCACACAATGGAGTGTGCAGATGATGTTTCATTGAGTTGTACATTGGAAACATGTACCCCAACAAACTTAAAAAAAAAAGTTAGCTCTGGGAACAGTACCCATGTATTTAGGTCAGGTAGGCAGACATTCTTTGATTTACAAACCATGTGGTTGGTCTTGATACAGACAGAAACATCAACATAAAAGTTATGTTACTTTCTCTGTTTTTTAAGGTTAAGATTTGAGAAAGAAAAATAAATAAATAAAAAGCTCTTGCAGGGCACCATTTTTAGCTTGCATCTGGACAGGAGGAAGCAGGGCAAGATGGAGCTGGAGCTGAGGGGATCCAAAATGTCAAATCCCTGGGGTTAAAAATTCTTTTCCTTGATTCTCTTCCTCAAGTCCATGAGCAGCTCAATAAAATACACTTTCCCAAGGTCCTGGGGCCTCTTGCTGTCACCCTCGAGAGAAATCAGAATAGAAAGAGAGGTGTCACTCTAGTGACAGCGAGCTCATCTTCTCCCCATTGTCGCTACAGTCAGCTCCATGTTTCTGCTCCAGGACTAAAGGAGGAGAAGCGGAAGGCAGATGAAATATGTTTCCCATGCCAAAGTAATGTTCTCAGGCTGAGGAGACGGGAAGAAAACAATTGCAGACGCTTATGGTCATCATCCCTATTTCCCACCAAGCAGCAGCCTGTCCTACAGAATCTAGAGGCAAGGGAAGGTGAACAGCAACCTCCCCAGTGGCCTTGACCTTAATCACACCATCTTCTTCAGCAGAAATAGCATCCCTGGACTAAAGGAGATTCCATAGATTTCACTATGCAGACAGGGGTATGAATGCACCTGCGTGACTATCTCCAATGAGATTGCTGCAGCAACCAGAGCTGATCACAGTTTCTACCCAGAATGGCTCCTCCAACCATCTACTGCCCCTCCCTGCGGCTCAGGATGGTAATCTCATTACTTGCTTAAACAAATCCCAGTTTAAATCACCAAGAGGTTTAGCTCTCTGTCCTGACAAGCCACCAGAGCATGCTTATTGACTTCAGGGATGCTCCCGACAATTTAACACCAGAGAGTGGCTAATTCTGGAGAGAACAGCACTGCTAGTCGGCACTGCCAGGCAGAACAACATATCTACTAGAAATAGACTTTGTTCCTTTATTTTAGCTCGACCGTGAACGTCTGGCAAATCTCTGAAGTTGAGCTGCGTGGGGATGGAGGACGGATGTGCCAAATGCTCACCTGCAATGCAAACTGAAATAAAGAGGTCACAAGCACCCTCGCCAAGTAATCTGAGAACAACTATGTGCTTGTGCATCCACAGACTCACTGAACAGGTCTTTAGACAGTGTGAGGCACTGTGGCACAGAGTTGGGGGAGTGGCAAGGCACCTGCCCTCTTGGCACTTACACTCTAGGCTGCAAGGACTTACTGTTAACCAAGAACAGTTTGGAAAGGAGGGAAAACTACTGAGTGAAACTCGCACTGTCCAAGTACCAGACACTACTTAATTAAAGCAATCCTTTAACATTTACCAATGGCAGTTCTATGCAGGGTTCCCCCATAAGCGCAGTAACCACAACGAAGTAAAACCTGACACTTCCTAGCCCGTCAAGGATCTCATAATTTAACTGGAGAGGACATTCAAACCTAAAGAATGTTTAAAACCACAGGATGTCGGTGTTGGAGAGACGTAAGAACTTTTAGGGAAACACACATCTAAACCACAATAAGATACCACTTCAAACCCACTAGGATGGCTAAATTCTAAAAAAATAAAAAAGAAAAGAAAAGGCCGAGACCGGTTTGGCTCAGTGGATAGAGCGCCGGCTTGCGGACTGAGGGGTCCCAGGTTCGATTCCGGCTGGGGGCATGTACCTTGCTTGCGGGCACACCTCCACAGTGGGGTGTGCAGGAGGCGGCTGATCGATGTCTCTCTCTCATCGATGTTTCTGACTTTCTATCTCTCTCCCTTCCTCTCTGTGAAAAATCAATAAAATATATTAAAAATAAAGGAAAAGAACAAGTGTTAGGTTAGAATATGGAGCAAATGGAACCCTCATACACCACTTGTGGGAATATAAAATAGTGCAGTCACTTTGGAAAACAGTCAATTCTGCAAGAGGTTAAACCTAAGTTAGTTTATTATCTGTAAGCCCACTCGTAGGTATATACCCAGGAGAACTAAAAAAGCGTGTCCACACAAAAACTGGTACGAGAAAATCCATGGAAGCATTACTCACAATAGCAAAATACGGAGTTCCATCAACTCATGAATGAGTAAGTAACATGTGGTATCGCCGCACAATGAAATATTATTTGGAAATAAATAGGAACAAATTACTGATATAATTTAGACATGATGGACCTCACTAAAGATAGGTGAAAGGAGCCAACCACCAAAATCACATTTGAATGGAATGTCCACAATAGGCCAATAGATGGAGACAGAAAGATTAGTGGTTGCCTAGGTTTTGAAATTGTAGGCAGGGGGAAAGGTGTGGCTATTAATAAGTTTTTTTGGGGGGTGACGAAGTGTTCTACAGTTGTAAGGTACTGTATAGGGAAGAGTGGCAATCTTCTATAAAAATAAAAGTATAATATGCTAATTAGACCAGATGACTTTCCACGAAAGCCAGGGTGCCAAAGGGAAGCAGGTGCTGGCAGCTGGGAGCCGGGAGAACAAAGGCCTACTCTTGCATGAATTTCATGCATCAGGCCTCTAGTAACTATAAATAGTGTTGGATGGTTGCTAGACTTATGGTAGTGGCCACTTTGTAAGGCACATAAATGTTGAAACACCTACATTGCACACCTAAAAATAATATAACACTCTATGTCAATTATAATTAAAAATAAGGGGATTAAAATTGTGCCGATGATTGCACTCAACATGAACTGAACACTTTAAATGTTATATCTCAATAAAGCAGGTTTTATACATATGCACAGCTCTGGTCTTCATGTTATAGCCCTTAAAATATAAATGCCCGGTTATAATTGTTTTAGAAGGAAATCTTTCTAAAATGTAAGATCCACTTTCCTACATTCTTAAAAAAAATAAAAATCTGTAGCTCTTACTAATGACTCTGGGTCATATAAGAATCCATTAGTGTGTCTACCAGATACTGCTGTCCTCAGAAACCTCTGCTTCCCAGGCTGGTACAGTTCAAGTATTCTTTTGTCTTTATTATAGCTTTCTATGTCCTGCTATCGGACTAACTGTTCATTTCTTGCTGCTGTTGGTCGGTTTTAGTGCAGTATGTCTGTCCCAAACCTGCCATGAATGCAGAGAAACCAGAACAATGAAGTCTGTTAGAAGTGTGACTGGGGTAAGTCATATAGACTCAGAGAGAGCACAGGCAATACTCCAAGTGAAAAATACACAAGTATCTCCAATGTTATTGACTTTGCAGCACTAATTTTGGTTGTTCAGAAGTGTTTACTTTCTTCCAGCTTCTCTCAGCCTCTGGCTTACTGCTGGCAAGTTGCTAGAAGTGATGACCACTGTAATTAGTAATAAATTGGTTTTTTGCTATAACAATCTTTATCAGAGGCACCGCTGGATGTAAAACCTCATTGAGAAATGAGATTAAAACGTAAAAGTGTACACGTGAATTTTAAAATGTTATTTATCTGGTGTCATTTAAGTTTGGGGGCATAGTGCCCTTCTATATCATTAAGGTGAGATTTTTGTCAAACTCTTTAGCTTTGGCACTTTTTTTGTTCTATTATATCTTAACTCTGGACCTCACATACGAAAGAAATAAAAAGCATCTTATTTGCATGGTTTAATGTACAAAAAAAATAGCACATTGAATGTAAAGTTAGTGAGAACGATACTGTCTTGATGAACATAAAGGCTGGAAAACAGCTGCAGTTTCATGAACTTCAGCATCCAATTTGTTTCTGCTCACTGTGTGGATGGCACAGTGCAGGAAAGCCTCGTTCACAGAGAGGAGGCGCGCATCCTAACTGGTTTTCAAACAGCTTTCCTTGCAGTCTCAGGGATTTCTTGAGTCAAAACTGATTCAGTCGCTTGAAAAGACTCGGTGAAAATGTTTCACAAAAAGCTGGATACTAAAAATATCTAACAATGGTTCGCTTTGCATGCAATAGATATAAAAATACTAAAAGCATCTACACCTTATAATAAGTGTTAAAAACCTAAAAACAGCATTACCAGGACTTGACAGGTTACCCATTTACTTGTTATTACATAACTGACCTAAGCCAGAGTGCGAACATTTGCCAAGCAAATATGCCTAAGCCTGGCCTAACTGTAACCAAGTTTGGTACACATGGGCTGAAGTGGTATACTGGCTTGTGCAATTTTGTGTGGACATATGTGCACAGGCCAAACTTTTTAAAAGACTTTGGAGCTACAAACTTTGCAATAAATTATCTGTTTACAAAAATTCAGAAGCTGCCCTGACCGGTTTAGCTCAGTGGATAGAGCGTTGGACTGCGGACTGAAGGGTCCCAGGTTTGATTCCAGTCAAGGGCATGTACCTTGGTTGTGGGAACATCCCCGGTAGGGGGTGTGCAGGAGGCAGCTGATCGATGTTTCTCTCTCATTGATGTTTCTAACTCTCTATCTCTCTCCCTTCCTCTCTGTAAAAAAATAAATAAATAAATAAAAATCAATAAAATATATTTTTAAAAATTCAGAAGCTTATGCCAATGTCTATAAATAATGAGTTAACTAACCAAGCAGCAGCACTGTACCAACTAACACTAGGGGCTTACTATATGCCAGATGCTGTGCTTTACATCCAATATTGAACTTAATTCTCATAACCCAATGAGGAGGGCAGGCACTATCGTTATACCCATTTTACATATGAAGAAACTAAGGCTCAGAGAGATTAACAAACCCACTCAAACATTAGTTAGATGGTCTCCCACATGCTTTTTAATTACAGCTTTTAAATAGACAAAAATGTTTTCAAAGACCAATTTTAAATAAATTATTTGGACTCCTTAGAAATTCCATACTGTACATGACTTCAGAGGAAAGGAGAGGGGTAGAATTCTTTTAATAGTGTTCCTAATCTCTCAATCTCAAACCAGAAACTACAGAAGAGATACTTATCATTCTAGTTCAGTGATTTGGGGTGATATCAAAGCACTTTTTTTTTTTTTCAGAGAGAGAAAGGGAGAAGGAGAGATTGAAACATCAATGATGAGAGAGAATCATTCTGCTAGGTCCTGCACACCCCCTACTAGAGATCCAAGTCCACAACCCGGGCATGTGCCCTGACCGGGAATCAAACGGTGACCTCCTGGTTCATAGGATTAATCTCAACCACTGAGCCACATCAGCCGGGCAAAGCACCTTTCTTTTAGCACCTACTATTTAGCACCAAGAATAAGGTTTCTAATCCCAGCCCATGAAAAAATAATGGTTCAAAATTAATCATAAACAAGAACAGTTACTGGCAATCAAATGAATCCTCACAGGCAACACATGATCAGATTATCATTTATCTATCAAACATGATGTAACAATACGTACGGTGATTAGATACGTGAATTTATTATCTAATTGTGCACCATAAAATACTACAGTCTCTCAACTAGATATAATACATTGTTCATTTCTTTTTACAAGAAACAGAGTACAGTTATGTTTTCTTTTAAGAGTTCTAGCCCTGGCCTGCGTGGCTCAGTTGTCACAGGGTCAGCCTATGTGCAGAAGGGCTATGGTTTGATCCTAGTCAAAGGCATGTCTCACATTCATGTTTCTCTCTCCCCATCCTCTTTTCCACTCTCTCTCTGAAAAGCAATGGGAAAATATCTTATCTTTTAGAGATACATGCGGAAAACATTTACCACTGAAATGATCAGCTATCTGAGATTTGCTTCAACATCACTAAGTTTGGGAGGGGAAAATTCCAGTGTAATAGGTAAAATAAGATTGAACATGAGTTGATAATGATAGAAGCTGAGTGATGAGTAATTAGCAGTTAGCTATATGCTATACTCTGGTTTTTCATAATCTTGAAATTTTCCTAAATAAAAAGACTATTTTTAAATCTTGATACTTTCCAAATATTCCTTCAGGACAATGGGAGGACAAATGGAACTGAACAGTTTACCTCTGGAATAAAATTCAAATGGGTATAAAGAGAAAAGTCCCTTTTTTAAACCTCCCAAATTCTGTTGATGGAACCAAACATTCCAAGCGCCTTTCCCTCTTGGCTAAGACAAATTTCAACCTGCCGGGCCTAACCAGAACCATGAAATGAAGCTATTCTGGCAACTCCACCCTGTTATTTCTGCAGCAATTAATACATTAGAAAGGTGCCAGTCTCCAGTGGGGCCAGATTTTCTTCTAATTAAAGAAAGAAAAAAAATATGTTGGTGTTCCAAAACCTTAGGTCATGAACTCAAAACTCAAAATAATCCAAGTCACTTAAAATGAAAACAGTGAATCATGAAATAAGGATAAAGAAGTCCAAAGTTATTGTTTTCCTTTGATTAACTTCACTGCATGCATATCTACATCTATATCTATATCTACATCTATGTCTATCTACATCTATATCTATATCTACATCTACATCTGTATTTATATCGATTTCTATTTCTATATATCACAAGACCATGAAGACATGTAGTGTATTCTTTTCTTCTCCTTTCCTTGGCCCCTCTGCTACACTGCTGGTGCATTAACCCCTGCTTGCTCTACTTATTGGGTAACTGAGCACTGAGCCCAACTATATTTGAGGTAGGAGTTTAAGAGGAAAAAAGGAGGGGCGGATAACAATGTGATTCCAAAGTCTACCCTCATACCTCAAATATTTGTAGAATACTTTTCTGAGAATAAGGCTCCCTCATCTAGCTTGTCTTCTGGCATTGTCCTACTTAGCAAAGGCCCTGCTGACCTGTTCCTCCCATTCTCTGCCTCAAACGCTTTAATAATTCAGTTTGTATTACTGATGCTCTCTGGGACTTTTCTCTGAGTGACATGTGACCTGAATCCTAGTCAGTGGTGTGCTGGTAAATGTTTAACAACTGGCTCTCTGAAAATAAAGGCCTGATTTTCAGCATTTGCCGGTTTTCATTGTGGAAATACTCCCACGATGGCCATTTTCAAGCTACTAAACACAAGGACATTGAATGCAGAGTTGGGAAGTAATGCATACAACCAGCTCCCAGAGCCTGTAGGAGTCAACTCTAGCACACTGCTGGGACTCCTGTAGTACTCCGTACCACTCTTTAGAAATATTATGTGGTCACCCCCAAAGAATACATCACATTTGGGCCACTTCCTCATAGTAAGAACCTTTCTTAAAAGGTAAGAGGTGATTATCTCCTTGGCCAAACTGGTATTACCTTCCTCCCCCTAAATATATAGCATCTCTTTAGATAATTTTCATCAAACATGGGCAGTTGGGCAAGTGTTTAATAGTAAGCATCCTTGCCAAAACCAGTTTGGTTCGGTGGATAGAGCATCAGCCTGTGGACTGGGAGGTCCCAGGTTCGATTCCTGTCAAGGGAATGTATCTTCATGTATCTTGGTTGCGGGCACATCCACAGTGGGGGGTGTGCAGGAGGCAGCTGCTCAATGTTTCTCTCTCGTCGATGTTTCTAACTATCCCTCTCCCTTCCTCTCTGTAAAAAATCAATAAAATATATTTTTTAAAAATAGCCCTAACTGGTTTGGCTCAGTGGATAGAGCGTCGGCCTGCAAACTGAAAGGTCCCAGGTTCAATTCTGGTCAAGGGCATGTACCTTGGTTGCAGGCACAACTCCAGTAAGAGGTGTGTAGGAGGCAGCTGATCGATGTTTCTCTCTCATCAATGTTTTTAACTCTCTATCCCTCTCCCTTCCTCTCTGTAAAAATCAATAAAATATATTTTTAAAAAATAAAATAGTAAGCATCCTTAACTCTGTTCAAGTCCTCTGGCTCAAATACCCACAGGATAGTGACATGGAACTACCACAGCGTTTGAGTGAAATCAAGATAGGCAATTGGCTTCAGGCTGCACTCCAGCTCAGAACCACAAGAAACCAAGTATGTCATACAGAGTTGAGCACAGTGCCTGGCCCAAAGGGAGAAGAAAAAAAACAACAACACTGGTTTGTCCCTGTGGGACCCATAGGGATGATTAAACCTCAGTGTTCAAGGCCACCCCAGATCAACACTTGCCCAATCCCTTTATGAAAACCCCACAAAGCCACCCTTCAGTCTAAAGCTTTAATAGTTTTTGGCAACCTAATACAACCAGCTCTGAATCTCAGGGGTGATCAAGTCTGGCAGATGAAGATTTGGGTCTTAGTTCTTCAGAGGGTAAGATCCCAAGAAACAGCCAAGGTAAAATGATTGTCTTTACACTTTGAACAAAGTGTAAAGGCTTGTTTTTATTTACTTTTAAAGAAAAAAATGCTATTGACCATCTCATATTTGATGACACCAAGTATCTATCTTGGTTTTAAAGAGTCCAAGTTGCCTGAATCTTTACATGGAGTTGGAGGAGGGAAAAGAGTGGTTGAATTATTATCAGAGGTCATAGAAAAGAAAGATACAGCAGTGTCCTGGTCTCCAAATAATACTAAATCACGCTGATATAAATGCTTTTCAAACAGGAGGCAGGAGAGGAAAAGAAATGCATATTTTTGGGACATTGTTGTTATTTTTGTCTTCAAACTATTGGCAATAAACAGAGGATACATTCTAAAAAATAAATAAATAAGTAAATGACTGTCTTTAAATATCTAATAAGCATCATGTAGAAGACAGACGCTATACATATTGTTGAGGAACACAGGTAAAAGTTATGGGGAGGCAGATTTTGACTTAATATAAGGAAGGATATCTAACTAGCACTATCACCCATAATTAACAGCTAACCCTTACTGAGTGCTTATGCTTTTCCGGAAGTCTCACCATACTGCTTACACATACTGAGCTTGAACTTAACTAAGTCCGTCCCTGCCTCTTTTGCTCCTGGACAGCCTACTTCAGGCTACACAGGAGTTGTTTGTCCAGAAGCCCCAAGAGGTTCCTAGTAACTGGCGCTGCACAGGCTGGTCACAGGTCACTGAGATTCAGGAAGGTCCAGACTGTCCTGAGCTGCTATCTAAAAGTCCCTGTGGCCTCAAATTCTGCATAGGGTCAAGGTCAGGCATACCAAAAAGTTCACAGGCTGGTTTCAAAGGCAACAGGTGCCCAGAAATACCCATGCCCTCAATTACCAGAAGAAAGTTTGCTGGGCTGGGGGTTAAAACCAAGTTCCAAGAACTGAATGCAGCAGTTTTGAATTCTGAAGTCTTGTTCAATTCATGCAGCTTCTATAAAGGAAAAGTGCCCACTCTCCTAATCCTTTTCATATCTTTTGTGCATGCATATCTGACTCCCTCAAGGCCTGAGATAACAAACAGCAGAGATCAAAGGAAGATACTTCTTTTTAAAAAAAGGAACTTTCTCCGGAAACTAGATTAGTAGTCATGTAAATTATACATTCTTACAAAGTTGCCAACATCAGCCCAGCCTGTGTGGCCCAATGGTTGAGTGAGACCTATGAATGAGGAGGTTAGGGTTTGATTCTCAATCAGGGCACATGTCCAGGTTGCAAGCATGATCCCCAGTAAGGGGTGTGCAGGAGTCAGCCCATTGATGAATCATTGATGTTTCTATCTCTCTCCCTCCCTCTCTGAAATCAATAAAAATATATTTTTTAAAACAATAACAACAAAATCTTGCCAACATCACTGTCACGCAGGGTACACTGTACCCGGTCTCAGCAGCTGATATGAGGAAATCTATGAAAGTGACAATGAGGTCAAGACTTGTGACACAGGTCGGGTGTCCTTCTAGAAATGTCAGAGGGAATTAGGGGAGCTTCCATTCAGGAGATGTCAGCTCAAGTTGGAGCATATCCTGAAACCCAGTCCCCAAACGGATCTCAGTAGGAACAAGATGGGTTCACAGAAATCCTGAGGTTTCAGAACATTTAAAAGCCTCTGTGCCTGACAGCATTAATATTAAATGTCCTTTCTTAATAGTAGCTAGCATTAATAGTAAAATATCTTTTACTAAGCATGTCCCAGGGTCCAGGCATTCTACTATACTTTATTTATGTTTACTACAATTGGTCCTCACAACTGATTTAAAAAAAAAAAAAAGGCACCATTATCTCTATTCAAAGCAAGCTTCTAAGAAGTTAAGAATTTCTCACTATTAATAATTAGTAAAATGAGGATCTGATGGCTCAAAGATCTAGAAGGCTCCACTCCAGAACATGTCCACACTTCTTTGAAATCCACTATAATCCTGAGTGGTTCAGTGGCCCAAGAGTCAAAATCTGAACTTAGAGATGGTTTTATCCAGAGTACGTGGCCCCTCCCTCAGTTTCTTCCCCTATAAAGGAGGATCTCAATACCTGTCTTACTCCAAAAGAAATACCATACACTGGGAGCTTATAAACAAATTATTTCTCACAGTTCTGGAATCCAAGATCAGGAACTGGCAGATTTGGTGACTGATTAGGGCCCACTTCCTACATTACTGTCTTTGCTGCAACCTCACATGGCAGAAAGGGTTGGCTAGCTCTCCACGGTCTCTTTTACAAGGACACTAATCCCAATCATAAGGTTCAAACATCATAACCTAATAATCACCTCCTAAAGGCCCTACCTCTTAATACCATCACCTGTGGTCAGGATGTCACTATATGGATTTGGGGGGACATACACACATTGAATCTACAGCAATACCTGTCTCACAGGGTGTTGGGAGTGCCTGATGCTATTACTTCTACAAGCACAGATGAGCTTTTTGCCAAAGGTGTAAAAATTGCGTACACTTAACATACTTCTCCCCCCCACCCCCATATAAATATGCAATAGGCTCATTGTGGCAGAAAAGAATGTCAGCTAGCTGGCAATGGAGTTAGACTTGGGTTTGAATTTTGACCCTTCGATTCACTAACTACAGGGTGAGGGCAAGTTTCTTCACTTCTCTGTGCCTCCCTTTCCCCATCTGTCAAATGAAGACTGTAAAAACATACAGAACAATAGGCACATAGCTGTTGCTCAATGAAAGCTACTCAAATTACTCAGTCAACGAACGCGACTACCCACTATTGTCATAAGTTTTTCCATCCTCCTTCTGAACTATAAAAAAATCTGTAGAAGTCTAGATCATTTTGATGTAACTGCCTCTAAAAATAGAATTTCCTTAACCCTTAAATCATCTACTTCTTTCCAAGGAAAACACAGACACACACATGTGCATGCACATGATTAGCGAACTCTAAGCATCTAAAGATGTCATAAATTAAGTAATGAGATACAAGCTTGACACCTGCACACTCTAGAGAAAAGGACAACTTAGAAATTCTGTAAACCACATTGGGTACTCTGAACAGTATCTATATCTGATTCAGAATGTTGTCATCCCAGGGTGAATACTGGCTTACAAATGAAAGCTAAAGCACGTGTAATCAAATACAACAGAAGTCAAAGCTTGATTTATTTTTAGTTTCGTGGTAATTGGTCAGTATTAAAACACACACACAATTAAAATGCATGCTATTACACACAAACACACACACACACACACACACACACACACACACACACAGAAAACCAAAAACCTGTCAATTAAAACCAGTACTCCTTTGTTTCCTTACTAATTTTGTCTCTAAAACCACGATGGATTGTTTTATTGACTTGCTTAATGTCCCACGTGTTAAAAATTAACAGCACACTCTCCCATCTTTGATTATTATGCCAAACAAAATACGCTTTGTATTAATGTTGAAATCCACTTACTGATCTTTTGGGGGAAAGCGGTATTCATATGTCCACCAGATCCTGATACCCGACTGCTTGAGCCTTAAATTCTTAAGTCTTCAGTTCAAATGTGCACTGGACAAACTTCATTGGCAAACTTGGGAATCTGACCACATCCCAGAGGTAGCAACGCTACAGAGTAGGATCCTGCTTTCCATTTCGAACTTTGGTTCTTAAATTTGCAATGCTTCCCATCCATCTAGAATTACTGATTTTTTTTTAATACACAAGTATCTACACTGGATGCAGACTCAACTAAAAACTTCTGCCAATATATCTTTTATCCTGCTTTTTCTAATTAGCCAGAGTCAGAGGCAGTGGGAAAGCCAAAGCTAAATGTCCCCGTATTTAGAAAATTGAAGCCTTGTACTCTCACACCGGTGGCTCACTAAAACTGTTACAGATCTGGGTTTATTTGTTTGGTCATAATGAACTCTCACCTATTTTTTGCTAGTGTTTACCTGGATGACCTGAGAATTCGGAACTTCTCCCCACCGGAGCCCACCACACGGATCCAGCACTTATTCCAGCCTGTTCTAATGCCCCGGGGAGGAAGGCAGCTCACATCCTCCAGCCTCCCTATGGTGCTCAAATACTTGTCTTTCTGTAGCACAGTATTCAGTGTCTCAAACCATTCTCTCCTTTACAATTTTCTACTGTCTTCCAGTGGGGCTTATTTAGCACTGTCCTTGGGGTCTAAAATATCCAGGATTTTAAGGCAACATCTATAACTACTTTGTGCCCAACGGGTTTGGCTCAGTGGATGGAGCATCAGCCTGCAGACTCAAGGGTCGCAGGTTCGATTCCGGTCAAGGGCATGTACCCTGGTTGTGGGCACATACCCAGTGGGGAGGGTGCAGGAGGCAGCTGATTGATATTTCTCTCTCAACGATGTTTCTAGCTCTCTCTCCCTCTCCCTTTCTCTCTGTATATACTACTTTGTGCCATTTCTGTTCCTCCTCCAAAAAGTACCAGCCAATGTTATCAAATAACTTATTGGGTAGGAAGAGTTATGTACAAAGGTAGTGCTGTAGCGCTAGTCATGCCAGACTCTAGCTGCAGCCTAAAGCTACTCGACAGGCTAAGCAATTATGGTATGCTCATATAATGGACTATTGAGAAAACAATAAAATCATTGAAAATGACGTTTCAATGCTAAAAAAAGAGTATTCCAAATGTCATTTCAGTACTACCTTTCAGATGTGGCATATTTTGAGCTGCTGTTTTCTTTTAATGATGGGATTGTGGGTACTTTTTCCTGCTTTTGGGGATATTTCTGTATCATCTAATAGAAGGGGGAGGGTAAAATAAGGTAATATTCAACTACAAGTGTTACACCTAATCAAACAACTTTGTGGTCTTTTCTACTCTAAGCCTTTTTTTTTTTTTATCCTCTACTGGAGGATTATTTTTTTCATTGGTTTTTAGAGAGTGGAAAGGAAGGAGGGAAGAGGAAAAAGAAAAACATTGATGTGAAAGAGACACATCAATTGTTTACCTCCCACATACGCCCCAACCAGAGCTTGGGCATGGAGCCTACAACCCAGGTAACGTGCTTTTGTCCAGGAACCAAACCCACAGCCCTTCGGTCTGAGGGCCAAGGCTCCAACCACTGAGCCAAACCAGCCAGGGCAAGGTCTTTTTTTTTTTTTTTTTTGATTTTTTATAGGGGGGAGGAAGGGGGAGAGATAGAAAATCAGAAACATCGGTGAGAGAGAGACACCGATCAGCTGCCTCCTGCACGCCCCACAGTGGAAATGTGCCCACAAGCAAGGTACATGCCCCCGACCGGAATCGAACCTGGGACCCTTCAGTCCACAAGCCGACGCTCCATCCACTGAGCCAAACCGGTCTCGGCAAGGCCTTTTTTTAAAAAACTAAGGAAGTCAGTCTGAGATTGTCTGTCAGCTCAATTTTCTTATTCTATGGATTAATGGTGGACAGTGCTCTGTATGGTGGTGAAGACAGTTGGCATTTACCAAACGACTGCTATGTATCAAGCAGGAATCTACATTCTTCATATTCAATCCTCATATCAGCCCAATGAAGTAGTATGATGATCTCCATCCTACCGATACTAAAACAGAAACTCAGAAGTTAAATTACTGGCTCCTGGTCATCCAGCTGCAATTCAAACTCAAGCCCTCTGGGGTTCAAATGACTACACCATTTACAATATGACATTAGGTCCTTAGATGCATTCTATTAGGACATTCATTTCAAAATATTTGAGCTACCTCCATAAGGTGCTATTTATATATAATTTTCAAACAATCAGAGCACCCAGCAGACTGAAGGAATCTCCCTCCTATTGACACCATATGGAAACACCAACGAAAGGACTTTGCTAAAGTCTATCACAGAGATGGCAACAGCTACCTCAATGAGGTAGAGATGCCACTTACATCTTTTCCTGTGTGACATCAATCAAACATTCATGTGCAAGGAATAAGACCAAAAAAATATTATCTATAATCACTCTTCCATCTTAATTGGGGAGATACTGACAAATAGCATAAAACAACTGGTACAAGGCAAAAAAGGCATAATGAAATACTAAGGCATGCATGCGGCAGAGGGCACAGCTAGTGCAGAAGTCAGGTCCAAAGTATCAGAGTTTTTTAAAAAATGTATTTCTATTTATTTCAGAGAGGAAGAGAGAGGGAGAGAGGAATAGAAACATCAATGATGAGAAAGAATCATTGATCGGACACCTCCTGCAACACCCCTACTTGGGATCGAGCTTGCAATCCAGGCATGTACCCTTGCAGGTCGAAGCTCTATCCACTGAGCCAAACCAGCTGGGGCAAAAAGTAGCATAGCATTTGGAAGGTACCAGAAACACGCTTGGAGATTACCTAGCCAAGCCCAGCATGTCAGGATGAGTGCTAGTAACTTGAGGTCACACAGCTGCTAAGCAGCAGAGGCAGGTAAAATAGCCAAGGAAGCTTGAGGAAGCAGTTTTGGAAAAGCTTTGCAAGAATAATGTAGGGTGAGGTGATGGTCTTTAGATGAAGACAGTGAATAATGAATATTCCCTCTTCCTGGTTTAGTGAACTCAACCTGCCACTGGTCTGATTTTCAGATTACAAGAATGTGAATAGCCAAAACCAGTTTGGCTCAGTGGATAGAGTGTTGGTCTGCGGACTGAAAGGTCCCAGGTTCGAATCTGGTCAAGGGCATGTACCTTGGTGGTGGGCACATCCCCAGTAAGGGGTGTGCAAGAGGCTGCTGATGGATGTCTCTCTCTCATCAATGTTTCTAACTCTCTATCCCTCTCCCTTCCTCTCTGTAAAAAATCAATAAAATATATTTTTAAAAAAAGAATGCGAATAGTCCCTGCACTGAGGGTTCAGATTTAAATTTTGTAAATAATTGAAAACTACTGACCTGTTGGTTTTATTCCATTTATTATTGTTAAACAATAGGCATTTGAATATGTTATCATATTCAATCCAAAATATTACCAAATAGAAACACAGTTTCCCACACACGCATTCCAGGTGCCTGCCCTAACTTACAGTTGTTCTGACAGAAGTAGGTGTCTGATGTTGTAAACTGGTAAGTAGAAATGAATTGTCCAGCTTTGGTGCTTCCACCACTAACATAATCTTAAATACTCTTTGTAATAACTGCTCACAGAAAATCTATCAGACACATGAAAATAGAGATGTGCTTAACTCTCAGTAGATTCATCATGGAATATCTAAATATCAACTGATTGAGCAATATTTTTATAAGATCCCTGAATGTTTACTAGGCTTAAATTAAGCCTAGTTTTAACTTAAGAAATTTTGGTGGTGAACATAGCATATGTGACTCAAAACATGCAAAATTTATCTCAGAAAACATGCTAGGAGAATAAAAAGTTAGTTTTGACGAATCGTTTTTTAACAGTTTAAGTAAATATGGTTGCTAAGCTTAAAATAAGCTAAACTGTTTATTTTTGTAAAAATTACAAACCACTTTACTTTTTGACACAAAGTACAGAGACATACAGTTGTATTTTCTTGTATTCTAAAATTCCTGTGAATTTGCAAGTACAAGTTATTTTTACTTTGTCTCCAATTATTAAGAGTGTATTTTCAATTCCTAAAAATTACTTTAAGAAGTGTTATATCCTCAAAACATAGATAATTAAGGCTAGCAATACTAAACAAAAACTCAGTATAGTTCTTCATTATATTTTAGCTATTTACATCGCAAATTCTCTTATAATTTGCTAATTTGGATCAGAGAAATAACTAAAATGTGGTTTCCAAAAAAATAAAACAGGTTAATAAAACAAAAGTAATCAATATTTAGTCCATAATCATTTTCTAAAAAGTCTCAAAAAAAAAAGAGCAGAAAAGAAAGAAAGAAAATATAAAATTCAGATGCTAAATGTCTTCCTTACAACCACAGTCAAATCTGCTGTGTGGCATCAAAGTTCCAGACAAGATCTAACTTTCAACCTAAATATTTCAGATCTATAAAATAATGTCAGAGTCACCACGTCCCACAGTCAGGTTAAAATACTTTGCAAAGTTGAATGCAAGAAAACTTAAGAATCTAAATGGATCAACAGAGAGAAACAAACTGAAGCTGTTTGCCAAATATTAAGCTTTTACAGACAAATCTAACACTTATCTTGCAATGTCCCTATAACAGAATAACCTATATGCAAAAGGTGCGTGTTTTAATGCAATAGCTTTTTAGTATGCATCTTACTTACTTTGTTTTTTGCCATTTTTAAGCTTCATTAAAGACACCCAGAAAGATGTAACTAGTTGAATGAGGTTCGGCTCAGCTAGGAAAAACCAGTTCTAAACTCGACCCACAAATTTACATCCCAGAACGCCCTGCTGGGAAAGTATTCTGCAAACTAACATTACATCTACAAGCTTTAGATTGTGAAATAGTGCGTTCCAGCTTTCTGCGCTGTACATTAGCATGAGAAACCCTCAATTCTAGTTTCCTCTAAGGAAAAAAAAAAAAAGAAAAAGAAAAAAATCCACCTCCAACCCTCATTGGCCCACATAGTTCCGGCCCACATGGTATCAGTGGGTGTGTCTGGCCCAACAGGTCCTTCCATTGGCTGCGAAAAAAACAGCGTTTAATAGGCTGTGATTTGGAGGGTTGTCAAACTCCACGCCTCCAGCTCTGGAGCTCACCAATAGACCCAAGGTGCTGGCTGCTACTTGACGATTCAAAGGGCAAGCTAGCTGCTGGAGCGCCAAACCCAGCCAGACGAGCTCCGATACGGGGAAGGGGGGCTCCGACAGTCCTTCTAGGTCTACCCTTGCTCCCAGGCCCCCATCAAATGTTCACACGCATGCAATTTTCCATCGACAAATCAGAGAGCCGAGCAGTGTCTTTGCCTTCCATAGAGCCGCGCGACCTAAGGAGCATCTGTAGCTCCGTGTCCAATCGGCCCATTCTACAGGTGGAAGCAGGCAAGGCTCAGGCTCAGACAGCGAGCTTCAGTACTTAGCGCTCTTTGGGGGGGAAAAAAACAAAACAGTCCCTCCGATCAGTGCCTCTCACCCCCACCCCCGACGGCGAGCGCTGGAGCGCACGGGGCGCGCGCCCTGGCGTCCCCCGGTGCCTGGCCCCGCGCGCTGCCCGCTGCCTCCCGCCGATGCTGCCTCCCCGCCCAGCGGACTTACGCGGCCGGTTCTTCTTCCCAGAGTCCATCCTCCTCCGCAGGCGGCATTTCTTGGCCGGGGAGTCGTGCTGAGGGGGCGGTGGCTGCGGCTGGAGCTCTGGCAGCAGCGGGAGGCGCGAGGGCGCCGCATCGCCTCCGCCCGCCGGGCCCCGGCTGCAGAGACGCGACGGCGGGACGGGCGGCGGGTGGAAGCCGTTGTGCAGCAGCCCGTTCAGCGCAGCGTTGCCGGCGCCCGCGGGGGCCCCCGGCGTGTGCGGGGCCGAGAGCTCAGACTGCGCGCCGAGATCGTCCATTGCAGAGGCTGGCGGGGCGGCGCGCGGGCCCCTCCTCAGGCGGCCTCGCTGGAGGTCATTCTCGGGCGTCTTTATTTCCCCGGATCCTCCCTGCGGCTTCCGATTCAGCAGCCGCAGAGCCGGCGCCGGGGGATGGCGAGCTGGGCGCTCCTCCCCTTCTTCCCCTCTCTCCCCCAGCTCCTCCGCGTCCTGCCCCCCGCGCGCGGGCGCAGCGGCGCCGGCCTGAAGCATGCTCTCCCCGGGCACGGAATCGGGGATCCCAGCGCAACCCCAGCCGGGGCCCCCGCAGCCCGCCTCCTCCGGATCCCGGGGCCTGGCGACTTCAAACGCGGCTTCCTCACTTCCCAAACCTGTCCCCGCTACTGAGCATGCCCAGTCCTGCCCGCCGCCGCCACCACCGACGACTCTCAACATGGGGACTGAAGTTCTCCGGGGCTTTCAAAGAAGAGATGGGCGGGTGGGGCTTTGTGTAGCCAAGAGAGCCGAGAAGAGAGACGGAGCGAGGCGGGCGCGAGGGCCGCGAGCAGCTTGCGGAGGAATGCGCGGGGAAGACCTTAAATGCTAGGGTTTGTGGAGGTTGCAGGTTGGCTGCTCCTTTCGCCTGCGGGCTAGATACCTTTGGCAAGGTCACTCACGTTGTTCCCTCCTCCCTGAAACCTTTGTGAGTGTGTTTGTGTCTTAAGCGATCCAACTGCTCACAGGCCTGCGGGCAGGGAGGGAGGATGGATTATTTTTAGAAAGGTAGGCTGATTTGGAGAGGGAGGGGCGCGCAAACACGAGCACCACGTGGTCTCGCGAAGTTGTCTTTTGCGGGGAGGAAACCTAGGAATACAGTGTAAGGACAGTGAAGGACACAGCTGTGGGCAGGATTAACCAGTGCTGGAAGGGACCGAGTAAACAGAAGCCGTCCCAGATATAAAAAGCACTTTCCTCACCCAGACGGGACTTTAAGAGACAATGTCGAGCTATTTGTGGAGGGAAGGAGTTGCCTGTGCTTTAATGAGGTGGGTGGCATCACAGCATCAAGTGGTGGTCGACACCTTAAGCTTTGGAGTCAAAACTGGGCTCACGTTTCAACTTAACTAAGCAAAGCCAAGGAAATCATTGCTAAAGTTAACACACCTGACCCTATGAAACAGGACTGGGCATGCTCAGTAGGCAGGACAAATTTGGATAGTGAGGATCTTCCCAAAATTGTGTAATCCGGGAGGCCTCAGCATCTGAATCTACCTAAAAGTACCTGGTACAATCTGTCACACACTAAGTGCTCAAAAGAGATTGTTAGGGGCAGAAATAAAATAGCAGAGAGTAGCTATAGTTATAAGAAATATTAAACATGCTGTGTTAACTGTGATGGTTTTGTTCTGATTAAAGGAAGCATATTTTGATATGGCTGGGAGTTGTACACCCTGGGAGCTGGGAGTTAACCTTGGAATGCCTTCCATTCTCATCCAAGAAATGCCTATCATTATGGAGAGCTTGAACAACTTTGTTACCAAAACCATGGAGTCCCAGAGGCACCCACACTTTGCAACCCCCAGCCCACATTAACTATAATCTGTAACCATTTTGCCCATTTTTATTACTTTTGCATACCCATTCTTATTCCTTTGGCCAACTTCCCCATGTAATCTTGTCTTTCTACCCAATATAAGCAGTTGGTTTATTGGGGTAGGGGGTGAAGAGTAAATTTTCGTGGATGACCTGTTGCTCTCCCAAATTGCTGCCATTATTGTAATAAAACCTCACGTATGGCCCTAGCCCGTTTGCTCAGTGGATAGAGCGTTGGCCTGTGGATTCAAGGGTCCTGCTTTCGATTCCGGTAGAGGGCTCATGCCCAGGTTGTGGGCTCAATCCCCAGAAGGAGACGTGCTGGAGGCAACCAATCAATGATTCTCAAGCATCATTGATGTTCCTATCTCTCCCTTCTTTCTGAATTGATCTCTGAAATCAATAAAAATATATTTTTTTAAAAATTCCTCACATATGATCCAACCCTGTCTGCTTAATTGGCTCAAGTAGTGACAAGCAGCCCAGATCCATTAGTTGTCTGGTTTCAAAGTCATTATACTAATTTCATTGTTATTATTAGTTCACCCTTCATTTCAAACAACGAGCAAATCATGCTTGCAGCCATATTTATTGTGTGATGTATTGTGTGTGATGGTCTCCATTATTTGTACTTACTTCCTGGCGGAGTCAGAGGCTTCCCTGCATTTAGCAGCAGCCAGATTGGCAATGCCTTCAGCAGAACTTTAACCTAGAAGCTGACATTTAGAACCCACTTGAGAGCTCTGGTCCTGTGGTAGGCAGTTAGACAGACAAGAGCAGAGCAAGGATGGCAGGCCAGGTACAGACGGCCACCAGGGTGGAAATCCCTGGGTGCCTAGCAAAGGACAATTGTAAGGTGGGGCCTCACCCCCAGGGAGACCTTTCCTCCCTTAGCATATCGCTGGTCACTGAGTTTGGATCCGCTGACCTTTCCTCCCTAGAGACAACATCTAGGCCTCAATTATATTTCTGCTCCAGGCCCAGAAAAGCAAAACCAGCTATAGCTGACCTCAGGTCTAACTTCATTGAATAATGACCCCATACCCAGGTGTTAGCCAATTAATCAGTGGAGACCACAACCCTGAAAGGACATACTTGGAAAACGGGTGAATATTCTACTGAGACCTTCCACTGGGATCTTCCCCAAAATCTCCACCCGTAAAACCTGTAGGACATGGACCATGTTCGCTCTCACTCCCGAGAGCAACCTGAACCTTTTCTTTCCTTGTCCCTTCTCCCCAGGCTCCCTATTATGAGCTTCCTCACTCCGTAGTTCCAAGGGCCCTTCCTTTAACTCTATAACTTGTTTCCTAAGCCTATTTCTTTTAGGAATTACTTTTTCTTTTCTTTTTGTAAATTTATTTTTATTTTTTTAAAATATATTTTATTGATTTTTTTACAGAGAGGAAGGGAGAGGGATAGAGAGTTAGAAACAGCGATCAGAGAGAGACATCGATCAGCTGCCTCCTGCACGCCCCCACACTGGAGATGTGCCCGCAACCAAGGTACACGCCCTCGACCGGAATGGAACTTGGGAACTTTCAGTCCGCAGGCCGACGCTCCATCCACTGAGCCAAACCGGTTTCGGCAGGAATTACTTTTTCTACTTCTGTGATTTACCAAATAAATGTTTTGGGTCTTGGCTCTGAATTCTTTCCTAGCCAGAACTCAAGTACTGAGGTTGCTGAACCCAGGAATGGTCTGATCCCACTGATACTGTTCCTGCCTCCTACAACAGTCCATTCACTCATTTTCTTTTCAGATAAGGAAACTGAGCCACAGAGAGATGGCTGAGGTTATTAAGAGGGGCAGCAGGCATGCAGCAAGGCCAGACCGGCCCCCAGGCAGGCCTGGCCACTCTGTACACCAGCCTCCGGAGTACTCCAGTCCTCAGCCCCCAGCCACCCAGGGCCAGCCTGAGTCACAGGCAAGCCTTGTATGTTGGCTGCCCAGCCAGAGCTGCCCAACACTCAGGTAACCAGGGACAGCTGAGGCTTGCACTGCCAGCAGTGGCAAACAGCAGAGGTGTGATGGGGCATCACCTTACCCTGAATGCCGGGTCACTTCCTGCACCTTAGGGCTCCGGGACTGTAAGAGAAGGCAGGCTCGGCTGAGACATCCCCCCCTCCACCACTCCCACACACACACACACATACACACACACACTGCAGTGCATGAATTTTCATGTACCGGGCCTCTAGTCTTATAGAGAAGTAAGAAGCTAGGAAAATTCCCGGACCACTGGAATGGGAAAACTAAGACAGATAGCTAAAAAACAGTTTGCAGCCACCTAGTAGATCCTATCTTCCCTAAACCAAGAGGAAATGGTATGCACTTCTCCTCCCCACCTGGAGGGTGAATAGCTTAAATCACCTTACTCAAAGAGACAGATAACAGAAATCTAATTAGTGCCATTTGCCAACCACACCCAAGGATGACAAATTAAGAGAATAAATCTTTTTAGGTACATCTGTATAGAGCTGAGGAATATTCTACTGATGCTCCCTAAATGTCCAGCCTTTGAAACCCCGGAAAACAAAGGTCCCCACGCATCCCCTGAGCTCTAAGAGGCCCCATTAGGTTTGCAACCGGGAGAGCCAGGGGCTGTGGCACCTCCTGCCGGGAAACCCCCTGAACTTCTCTCTGACTCTCCAGTGAGCCAAGGCAGCGTGAGCTCCCTCTGCAAAAGCAGCTTCAGTCCCTCAGATGATTTCTCTCTTTGCTGTTTCCATTGCCTGAAATTCTCTTCCCCCAGACCTCTTTGCCTACAATGGAAATCTATCAACTCAATCCTCAGATCTCCGCTCCAGTCTCTCATATTTAAAGAGAACTTCCTGATCCTTAACACTAGATTCCCTACTTCCTTCACTTTACCTTCCTGACTCTATCAGTTTTAACTCTACAATGGGAATAATAATATAACATTACTGAGTTGTTACAGTGATGAAATGAATATATTTGAAAAGGGCCCAGCACATCATAAATACTATGAAAAAGTTAAATATTATCCTTTGATTGTATGTCTCCCCCGACTGTTTCCTTGATGACTCCTGTTCTTAATGACTCTTGTTCATCATTGTATCTCTAGGAAGCTCTGGGTAATTATCTGTGACTGAATAAATGACAGGTGACGTTTCACCCAAGGTGTCTCGCTTTCTACTGTAAGATTGCTAAAAACAAACAAACAAGCAACAAAAAACACCACCACAACAAACTTTCATTGCTACTCCTAAATATTCAAATATATAGTTTTCAAATTCCTACATAAGTTAAGCTGAGTAGTTTAGGTGGCAATTTACTTATATCACAGATGCAAATAAAAGTTTTAGCAATGCAGAATCTCCAAGGACATAACCTGGCCAATTGGATTCCCAGGCCTGGGGAGGAAGGCCTTAGCCAGGTGGCTCAGCCCCAAGCAGGGCAGAAGTGCTGGAGCTGGGGACAGAACGTTCTCCACCTGCTTTCTTTCTCCTGCCCTTGTCAGGCTGGAGCCCTGGATCAGTTACACCCAACATGTGGTAAGGAGGAAGATGGGTGGCATCTCATAGGTTTATTCAAAAGTGGGGAGGATTTCAAAGGTGTAACTTTGAGGCATGAGCTGTCATGTGCTCCAGAAGGGGCAAGGAACAATAATGTCTGGAAGAGAGTGAGGAAAGAAGAAACCCACAAGCCACTTCTCTCCCTTTGTTCATTCATTCACTTATTTGCCAGTTATTTATTAAGTGTATATACTATGTTGCAGACATTAAAACAAATGCCTTCCCTGCCCTCTAGGTCCTTATAATTCTTTGGGAGAGAGGTAAGTCAAGAGTTCTCCAGCATCAGTATATATAAGAGTAAACCAGGGAGTTTTTCCTGGCTAACTTTTTGGTAAAAGTAATATACACAGAGATATGTACACATATCCTAAGGATAAAGCTCAATGAATTTTGCACAAATAAACACCCTGTGCAACCTGCACCTGATTAAGAAACAACATTATCCGTAACCTAGGAGATTTTTTTAAAAAAAGCAGATTTGGGCCCAGCCAATGTGGTTCAGTGGTTGAGCATCAACCTATGAACCAGGTGGTCAGTTCAATTCCTGGTCAGGGAAGATGCCTGGGTTTTGGGCTCCGTTTCCAGTAGAGGGAATGCAGAACACAGCCTATCACTGATTCCCTGTCATCACTGATGTTTCTCATTTTTTTCAGTCAACAGAAATGGGAAATACAGCATCAGCAGCAGACACTACCAGTAATAACTATGTGTACATGAATGAACTTGCTCCACAAGAACAAACTTCCTGTCCATCACTAATACTTTTTGAGTACCTATCCTATATGATAAAAGGCTAACATGCAAATTGTCCCCTCAACTGGGAGTTTGACCAGGGGGCAGGGCCAGTCCACCAACTGCCCACAGCCTCTCCTCCTTCCCTCCAGCCCCATCGCATTAGCCCCTATGAGGGGTGGGCCAGCCCAATCGGACCTGTGCATGAATTCATGCACCAGGCCTCTAGTTAATTATGATTTTGGGAAGAGGGATGGAGTGTGACTACTTAGATATTTGATAAGATATGATCAGAGTAACCCCAAGAATTGGGCATAATTTCAGGAATGGAGCTGGGTTTAGCAAAATTATAAATCTTATTATAAATATTTATTGAGTTGTCATATGCCATGCACTGTACTAAGCATACTCTGTTTTTTTATTATTATTATTGATTTCAGAGAAGAAGGTAAAGGGAAAGAGAGAGAGAGACATCAGTGATGAGAGAGGATTATTGATGGGCTGCCTCTTGCACACCTCTTCCTGGAGATCGAGCCCACAACTTGGGCATGTGCCCTGACTGGGGAACTGAACCATCCAACTGGTTCATAGGTTGATGCTCAACCACTGAGCCATGCCAACTGGGTTCTAAGTGCCTTTTTTAAAAAATATATTTTATTGATTTTTTACAGAGAGGAGGGAGAGGGATAGAGAGTTAGAAACATCAATGAGAGAGCGACATGGATCAGTCGCCCCCTGCACACCCCCTACTGGGGATGTGCCCACAACCAAGACACGTGTCCTTGACCAGAATCGAACCTGGGACCCTTCAGTCCACAGGCCAACGCTCTATCCACTAAGCCAAACCAGTCTCGGCTCTTAGGGTCTTTTTAATTAGCACAATAGTCATGTGAGTTGGGTACTATCATTATTCTCATATTCCAAATGAAGTCACTGAAGCTTAGAGAGACTAGCAGAAGTTCACACAGCAAAAAAACACACACGTATAATTCACATTTGAACTTAGGTTTGTTTGGTTCTAGAACTGCCCAATTCATAACTCAACTGTAGTACCTCCCAAAAGGTGGTGTTTTCCCCATTACCTGCAGACTTTGCACCACGGTCGAAACCACCTGATATAATATTCCACTACCTGCATAGCATTGCCTTTCATAACAATTATTGAGGTCCCTTTATTTTTCACTAACTTCTTTTTTTTGCAGTTCTAGTAACTTAGATTCTTCCAAAAGAGCTTTTTCTCCCTTTAAAAAATATTCTAGGTATAACAATCTCTACTATAGCTATTTTGTATGTCTACCCAACAAAAATTTTTAAATGATGTCACCATGTGCAAGCTACTAGTTCAAGTACTAAAGTTACAGTAATGAGCAAGGCAAACATATCCCTGCCGACATAAATACTTGGAGGGGTGGGCAGAGGATGTAAGAAAATAAGTAAGTAGAGGGAAATAAGTACAGACTGTATTAAGTGACATAAAAAAATTAAACAAAATGAAGTGAGAGAGAATAACTAGAAGGGAGGAGCAGTTTAGATGCAGATAGTAGAGGAAGCTACATTGATATGGTTGAGAAATTGACATGGTCATGCAAAGAGACTTAGAAGATTCCTGGCCAGTGTGTCAGTTGGTTGGAGCATTATTTCATGCATTATTTCCTGGTCAGGGCACATGCCTAAGTTGTGGAGACTTTAAAGACAATTCAAAAAAATAAAATGTTGCCTTTGTTTTATATTTCCTTTAATTCTTAACTTTTCTTTTGGTAATAGCTTAATGGAGATATAACTCCTATACCATACAATTCACCCATTAAAATGGTACAATTCAATGGTTTTAGTGTATTCACAGAATTGTGTAACCATCACCAAAATCAATTTTAGAATGTATGCATCACTTGGTTTCTGTAGATTTGCCTATTCTAGACATTTCATATAAATGAAATCATACAATACATGGTCTTTTGTAACTGGCTTCTTTTATTTAACATAATGTTTTCAAGGTTCATCTATGTTGTAAAATGCAGCAGTACTTCATTCCTTTTTGTGGCTGAATAATATTCCACAGCATGGATATAGCAATTTACTTACCCATTCATCAGTCAATGGACATTTGAGATGTTTCCACTTTTGAGCTATTAGGAATAATAGTGCTATGGACATTTGTGTACACATTTTTGTGTGACTGTATGTTTTTATTTCTCTTGGGTCTATATTAACATTTAAAGTATAAAAATGCAAAGAGAGCCAGTGGGGTGGCTCAGTGGTTGAGTGTTGACCTATGAACCAGGTGGTCACTGTTCAATTCCCCATCAGGGCATATGCCCGGGTCATGGACTCAATCCCCAGTGGTAGGCATGCAAAAGGCAGCCAATCAATGATTCTCTCTCATCATGAATGTTTCTATTTCTCCTCACTGAAATCAATACAAATATATTAAATAAATAAAAACTAAAAATCAACGTAAAAGTATCCTCTGGTGAGGTTTAACAAATAAAAATTACAAAGGGACCTGAAGGATACTTTTGGGGGTAATGATAGGTTATATCATGATTGTGGTAGCCGTTACATACTCTAAGTATTAGCCAAAACTCATTGAATTGTTCACTTACATTGATGAAGTTAATTGTATTTAGGTTATATTTTAGTAAAGCCAACGGGGGAAAAAAAAGGATGGAATTGTAGGTAGATGGATTTGGAGACAAATTAATATGTATGACGTTTTAACATTACGTAATGCTTTTCTGTATACCAATATTTTCATATAGTCTCACTAAAATAAATAAGAACTATGATCATTTCAATAAGCTAGTGAGATAAATAATAAGATACTGTGTCCATATTAGATAGGAGGAAAAGAGACCTGCAGAGGTTGCGTAAGTGATTTGCCCAATAGCATAGAGCTGCTAAATAGCCAAGACAGAATTTCTTCCACCTTTCACCTTTGTGATTTTCAAATACTTAAAGTTGCTTGCAAAAATTGAAGGAGAAAGAAGCTACACCTGCAGATATTTCATATTTGAACATGGAATAAAGAAGTTCCCCCACATGCTGGCTCTTCTATGACCTAGAATAAAAATGAAAAAAAGTGATAAATCATAAGGATGAAAACAGAAGCTCCAAAAAGGCAAGAGAAGTTTTAAAATAGCCCACCTTTGACTGCAAAGCTCTTTTTAAGTTGCTCTAACGCTTGAGCTTTGACTTTATTGAGAATAGAATGTTCTACCGCTCTTCCTGTTTTTACCAGTTTCCCCCACTCACGTATGCTCACATCTCTGCTGTCCCCTTGCCATGCTCTGCAAGGCCAGAAGGCTGGCTTCTGCATGCTGTCTTTCTCGGGTTCCAGCATCAGTGGTGTCCCTGCTGGCTTTAGTCCATGGGAGGCACTGGTGAGAGAATGGCAGGGTCATCCTCTTCTGAGATATGTCTGCCTTGATTCTGTCTTTTACTGGACGATCTTATCTCTGGGGCTCCAATTACACCACCTTTTCCCTGCGCAGTGCCATCCTAAGAGTGGTGGTGGCTTCATGCATTGCTCTACTGTCTTCTGATTGCTTCTCTGCCTCTTCCTCTTTCCTGAATCACAGTCCCTCTCTTTGAGCATCCAGGGTGGTTTCTCACCTAGTTGGACCTTGAATGATAGATCATCTGTGATGGATGTTGACTCAGGAACAGATCTAGGACATCCCTAAAAACAATTTTAAGGCTTTAACCACTTCACTTTGCATCTCTCGCTCTCTCCTTTTAAAATTCTCACCCAAGGTTATTTTTCCATTGATTTTTAGAGAGAGTAAGAGTGAGAAGGAAAGACAGAGAGGAATATTGATGTGAGAGAAACACATCAATTGGTTGCCTCCTGCACACATCCCAACCAGGGCCTGGGCTGGGGAAGAGCCTGCAACTGAGGAATGTGCCCTCGACCAAAATTGAACCTGGGACCCTTTAGTCCACAGGCTGACACTCTATACACTGGGCCAAACCTGCTAGGGCCACTTTGCATCTCTTTATGGTCCACCCCACAGGCACATTTAGACATGACATCCATTATTCTACTATGGGTGGGTCAAAAATTTCATTATATTCTTGTCAGGAAAGCAACCCTTAGAAAATTAAAATTTAGCCAAAACAAGTTTGGCTCAGTGGATAGAGCGTCGGCCTGCAGACTGAAGGGTCTCAGGTTCAATTCCAGTCAGGGGCATGTATCATAGTTGTGGGCACATCTCCAGTGGGGGGTGTGCAGGAGGCAGCTGATCGATGTCTCTCTCTCTCTCATCAATGTGTCTAACTTTCTATCTCTCTTCCTTTCTCTCTATAAACAATCAATAAAACATATTTTTAAAAAAGAAAATTAAAATTTAGAAGGGGGCAGAATGGGTATACACCTAAACTGCTGCCTCATACAACAATTTCAAAACTACAACTAGATCAGAGAAAACAAGATGGTGGCATAGGTAAACACCTAAACTGCTACCTCACACAGCAATTTCAAAACTACAACTAAAAGACAAAACAGACACCATCCAGAACCACAGGAAAGCTGGCTGAGTGGAAATTCTACAACTAGAAGGAAAGAGAAAAGCACATTGAGTCTCAGAGGAGCTGCAAAAGGCTGAGGTATGGAGACACGCCCGAAGAAGAATGGCGGCTGAATGCATGGCTGGCTTTCTCAAGCAGGAGGAAGATGGAAGCTCCCAACTGCGCTGAACTCCAGTTTCGGGTGAGACCTTGGGGATCCAGACTCATTTGGGGGAAATCTGGACTGTCAGGAAAAGAGAAAAGCACACTGTAACTCAGGAAGGCAGAGGTCTGAAGGCATACGAGTGCAGAGAGGACTGACTGCTGAGTGTGCGGCTGGCTTTCTTAAGTGGTAGGGAGATGGAAGCTCCCGACTGTGCTGAACTCCAGTTTCAGATGAGACTCTGGGAACCCAGACTCACTCAGGGGGAATGTAGACTGTCAAGCAGCAGGCGAAACTTGAGGGTGACTTTCTCTCAGAGGTGCTTGCAACAATTACTGGGGGACACTGACACTCAGGGGTCTCATAGGGCAGAGCTGATGGGAAGCCAAGACTGTCTGCTCTGCCTGAGATTCTGCCCCATTCAAGTTGAGCATAGAGGCTTTTGCAATTTTGCAAGCCTTATCTCATAAGGGTGTCTCCAGCACAGAAATTCTCCCAGCATAGAAACAGGTGATCCTCCCAACCAATTGGCCTGGAGTCAATTCCTCTCAGTGATACCAACAACAATCAAGACTTAACTACAACAAGGCTGTACACACAGTCCACAAAGGGATACACCAAGAGTGTCCACCTCAGGTACCTGGAGAGGCGAAGCTACTGGGCCATATAGGACAACTAGCACACAAAGCTACTCTTCCAACTTAGGGAAGCAGAGAAAATGCAGAGACAAATAAACAAATCACAAATGAAAGAAATGAAGGAAAGCAAACAAGTGGATATAGAGTTCAAAACCATGGTTATAAGGTTTTTCAAGAATTTCCTAGAAAAGATGGATAATTTTAGTGAGACCCAAGAGGAGATGAAAAAGGACCAAGTAGAAATTAAACATACACTGGCTGAAATAAAAAATATTATACAGAGACCTAACAGCAGACTAGAGGAATGCAAGAATCAAGTCAAAGATTTGAAATACAAAGAAGCAAAAAACACTCAACTGAAAAAAACCAAAAAAAAAAAAAAAAAAAAAGACTCCAAAAATTTGAAGATAGTGTAAGGAGCCTCTGGGACAACCTCAACCATACCAACATCTGAATTGTGGGGGTGCCAGAAAAAGAGAAAAAGCAAGATACTGAAAACCTATTTGAAGAAATAATGACTGAAAACTTCCCACATCTGGTGAAAGAAATAGACTTACAAATCCAGGAAGCACACAGAACTCCAAACAAAAGGAATCTAAAGAGGACTACACCAAGACACATCATAATTTTAAAATGCCAAGAGCAAAAGACAAAGAGAATATTAAAAGCAACAAGAGAAAAACAGTTAATTATCTATAATGGAGCACCCATATGATTGTCAGCTGATTTCTCAACAGAAACTATGCAGGCCAGAGGGGAGTGGCAAGAAATAATCAAAGTGACGAATAGGAAGAACCTACAATCAAGATTACTCTACCCAGCAAAGCTATCATTCAGAATTGAAGGTCAGATAAAGAGCTTCACAGATAAGAAAAAGCTAAAGGAGTTCATCAACACCAAACCAGTATTGTATGAAATGCTGAAAGACATTCTTGAAGAAGAAGAAGAAGAAGAAGAAGAAGAAGAAGAAGAAGAAGAAGAAGAAGAGGAGGAAGGTAAAGATAAAAAGTATGAACAATAAATACATATCTATCAACAAGTGATTCTAAAAATCAAGTGAATAAACAATCTGATGAACAGAATAAACTGGTGAATATAATAGAATCAGGGGCTTGGAAAAGGAGTGGACTGACAATTCTCAGGGGGAAAGGGATGTGGAGGTGCAAGAAGAGACTGGATAAAAATCATACACCTATGGATGAGGACAATGGGGAGGGGTAAGGGCAGAGGTTGGGATGGGAACTGGGTGGTGGGGAGCCATGGGGGGCGGAGGAGAAGAACAATTGTAATAATTTAAACAACAAAGATTTATTAAATTAAAAAAAAGAAAATTAAAATGTATCAAATTGCCTCATCTGTAATCATTCCACAGCAGAAATAATATATTTATTAGGTCTGGGATCTCTAAATAAACATTTAGCTACCTTTTATCATATAACTTTTAGCATGTTAAATTAGTATAGTGGAAATTTAATTAGTCAGCATAATTAACACTAGTTTCTGTGATTAATTCTAAAGGCTGAGTGGCTTAAAACATTAAAAGTTTATTTCTAACTCACAAAGAATTCTCTGTGGATAGCAGGGGCTTTCTGCTCTGTTCAGTCCCTTGGGAACCTAGTCATGTCCTAGAGGTTGACATCCAGCTAACAGATGAAGAACAAAAGAAAAGAGAGCAAAGAGGTTGTGGGGTATATTTTAGGTAATAAGCCTGAGAGCAAAGTTTGTCAACTTGATCTACACCTCATTGGCCAGAGCTCAATCCTGTGGCCCAACCTAACTGCAGGAGAGGCTGACAAATGTACTTTAACTTAATGCCTACAAAGAAAAAATAAATGACCTTGGAAAACACATGGTCAGTCTCTGCCACTGTTTGCCCTTCTGATTCATAAATAAATTTGTCTCACTCTTCCTCCCATATACAAAATAAAGTTCTCCCTTCCTCTCTCTAAAAACAAAACAAAAAAAGGCCCAAAGAGTGGAACCAGCGGTCAAAGAAAAATATGGGCAAAATAATTCCTATCACAGAGGAGAAACACAGTCCAATTAAAGACATTTTTCAAAGCTTCTGGGTCAGGGAAATCTTATCTTTTGCGACAGCATGGACGAAAGATGGACCTGGAGAATATTAAGCTAATGAAATAAGCCAGTAAGAGTAAGACAAGTACCATATGATCTCACTCATATGTGAATGTAACGAACAAATAAACTAACAAACAAAATAGAAATAGACTCATAGGAACAAAGAATAGCCTGACAGCTGTCGGAGGGGAGGAATGTAGAGGGGGTGGGTGGGAAAGAGGAAGGGATCAAGCAAGAAAACTAACAAAACCAACTCATAGACACACAACACTACAGTGATTATAAGAGAGAAAGGAGGTTGAGGGGAGGTAGCAGGGAGGTAGTAGCAAAGGGTAAATGTTGTGGGGAATAAATGGTGATAGAAAGAGGCTTGACTTTAGGTGATGAATACACAATACAATATACAGATGATGTACCCTTGAAACATATAATTTTTTAATTTATTAATTTTAGAGAGAGAAAGGGAGATAGAGAGAGATATTAAGAGAGAAATATCAATTTGTTGTTCCACTTATTTATGCATTCTTTGGTTGATTCTTATATGTGCCCTAAACAGGGATTAAATCAATACAACACTCTAACCAACAGAGAAAACTAGCCAGGGCAAAAGCTGCATAACTTCATTAACCAATGTCACCTCAATAAAAACGTTAAAAAAATCACATGACTCCTGAAATGCACTGAGAAGGCCACAGTATCAATTCTGCCTATTCTTGCCAAAAATACATAACCTAAATTCAGTCATGAGGACATCAGACACACCCAACTTGAACATTCAACCAAATAACTGGCTACTACTCTCCAAAAGTGTCAATGTTATCAAGGTCAAAAAAACATTGAAGAACTATCTTAGCTTGAAGGAGACTAAAAATATCATGAGAAATAAATGCAATGTGTGGATCCAGGACCATAAAAAATATTAGTGTGACAGTGAAATTTGAGTCAGATTTGTATATTAATAGTATAATATCAAAGTCAATTTCCTGATTTTCATAATTGTACTATCATTATGTAAGTTGTGAACATTTGGGAAGCTAAATGAAGGATAAATGAGAACTATTTTGGTGATTTTTTAAAAAATATACTTTTATTGACTTCAGAGAGGATGGGGGAGGGAGAGAGAGTTAGAAATATCCATGATGAGAGAGAATCATTCATTGTTTGGCTGCTTCCTGCACACTCCCCACTGGGGATGGAGCCCGAAACCCAGGCATGTGCCCTGACTGGGACTTGAACGGTGATCTCCTGGTTCGTAAGGTCCATGCTCAACCACCGAGCCAAGCCTGACTAGGCAGTACTACTTTCTTATATATACAACACCAACATGTAAAATTAAGTATTACAAAAGACCATCACATAGTTCTACTACTGTAGGCTGCACCTGTAATTCACAAATATGTCAACAAAATAATTTCTCTGCAACCACATTTTGTTTAATTTAAAATAACCTTTTCTTGCTTTATCTTAAAAATTCACGTAGGTTTGTAGTTCTATTTCATAATATGCATGGGTTTGATTTACTTTAGAATGTATCTCCTCTTTCAATTTTGCGAAATGTTGATATTTATCCTGTGAATATAGAAACACCTGTCACTTGGCCACATACACCAATGCCAGTGTGAGAGGCCAAGTATGGAACCCAGAGGACAGGATTTCCTAGAAGACAATCCCTCTGTGTCCAATAATAGCGAACTAGTTAAGTGAATTATAATGTAGCCAAACTACACACTATTAGACAGCCATGAAAATGACCCATGAAGAGGATTTTTTAAAATATTTTATTGATTTTTTACAGAGATGAAGGGAGAGGGTTAGAGAATTAGAAACATCGACGAGAGAGAGACATCGATCAGCTGCATGCCCTTGATCGGAATCAAACCTGGGACCTTTCAGTCCGCAGACCGACACTCTATCCACTGATCTAAACTGGTTTCAGCGAAGGGCATGTTTAAAAAATGGTGAAAATGGCCAAGACCGGTTTGGCTCAGTGGATAGAGCATCGACCTGCGGACTGAAAGGTCCCGGGTTTGATTCCGATCAAGGGCATGTACCTGGGTTGCGGGCACATCGCCAGTGTGGGGTGTGCAGGAGGCGGCTGATCAATGTCTCTCTCTCATCGATGTTTCTGACTTTCTATCCCTCTCCCTTCCTCTCTGTGAAAAACCAATAAAATATATTTAAAAAAATGGTGAAAATGGTTATTTGATAATAATAAGTAAAAAAAAAAAAGGGAATGCAAAGTTGACTCTGACTATAAAAGAAACAGGCAATAGTAACAATAGTGGACATTTTAAACATGTATATGAACCCCCTAACCCCCCCAAAAAAGAAAAAGTTGAAAATGTTAACAGTGGTCTTCTTTGAGTGATGGATCATCAGGAGAGTTTTTTTTTTTTAATATATTTTTATTAACCATGGGACCCTTTGATCTGCAGGCCAATGCTCCATCCATTGAGCCTAACCAGCTAGGGCAGAAGAGTTTTTCTTTTTGTACTCTCAATTTTTTTGGACTTTTTTTCATAATGTATATGAATGTCTGAAATGGTTAGTAAGGAAAAAGTGAAGCTGGGGTAAACACAGGTGGGTCCAAAGTTCTTACTTAAGAAAACTTAAATTGGCATAATCCCTATTTAGGCTGTTCAGAGGACTCAGGCCACCTCTCCCTGCTTTTTAAAAAATTATTATTTATTTTTTAAAAATATATTTTATTGATTTCTTACAGAGAGGAAGGGAGGGGGATAGAGAGTTAGAAACATAATGAGAGAGAAACATCGACCAGCTGCCTCCTGAAAATCTCCTACTAGGGATGTGCCTACAACCAAGGTACATGCCCTTGACTGGAACTGAACCTGGGACCTTTCAGAGGGCAGGCTGATGCTCTATCCACTGAGCAAAACCGGCTAGGGCTGTTCTTTTATTTTTAATGTGTTTTTGACAGCTGAGGAGGGGGATGTGCAGAACAGTTGTCTAAGAACAATAAAATCTTGCAATTGTCTTCCAGTCCAGCTTGCTTACAATGAGCTTGTGCTGCTGGCACAAAGTGTTTATTGAGCCAATCTGAAAAGATTTCTCTTGTAACGGATGCTTTCTTGTTTGCATAATAATGGACAGGTAAATTGTAAACACCTTTTAAACATCTTACATATAGGCTTTTCCCAGTCACTACCAATTTTATCTTGAGTGTGCCTGTGGCATTTGGACTACCACGAACAGTCAACCTTAGCTTATCATCCTTGAAGCCTGTTGGTACCTTCCCTCAGCCATTGTCAAACTCTTTCTAGGAATCTAGCAGCAGTACAGAGCTGCTTCATCAACACTGTAAGTTTGTTTAGGGCAAGAAGAGGTTGGATATATTATCTTAGCAAATTTATCAATGTAATTTTCAGTGGTTTCAACAGCTTTTTCACCACAGATTTTAAGATACTTGATTCCATGATGCTCTTTAAATTTCTGCAGCTAGCCCCCTGAGTATTCACACTTACCTTCTATGTTCAGTTTTTTTTATGGCATAGTCTAGCTTGTTTCATGACCAACAAACTAGTCAGTGAAATATCTTTACTTCATTGTTGTTGAATCCATTCAATCAACATGGTCAAGATCGTTTTTGGTCCTATGCAGTATTTTTCTGTTTTTCATTAGTTCTTGGTTTTCACTGTCACTGTAAAATTTCAACAACTTGTCTTTCTGTTTCTTTAAGTCATAGATGGTGGTAGCTCCCACACTATATTCTTCAGTAAGATATCTCAGATATTCCTCCATCTAACTTCTGCAATAACTCTACTCTGGGTTATAGATAAAGACAGATGCTTACTTGTCTTATTCTCACTGTTACCCAGAGACATGTCTTTAACTCTTGTGGGTATTTTCACAGTGCAATTGTTAATCCCCAAGTCACAAAATGTCAGCAACTAGCAAAAGGTGCATGACGTTTGCTCACGGATATGAGCACTGAGACATGTTTGTCCACAGCAGGTTTTGCTGCCAAATAGTCCTGGTACCAAACTTATAAAAAACAGGTTTGGTTTCAGAAGGTTTATTTATTTATTTGTATCTTATTTTGGAATTGAGCAATAGAGTTTGTGGCTATTACTTGTATTTTCTGCTTCAGTTCAATCTTCTAAAATTTACTTTACTAAACAAAGAAATTTAAGAGAAGGTATTGTCTGCCAAGCTGATTTGAGTTGGAATATTTCTAGTAACAGAACCTGATATTCTTGGCTGTTTGACTGACACAGTCGGTAGCTGAGCCCCATGCTGGATAACATGAAGATGCCTTGGCAAGAGGCTGGAGATGCTAAATTTATAGTCATTGAATATAGATGTTTCTTTTTATACCAAATTATCTGTTTGGTACTAATCTGTCACGTATTGCCCCACAATGAGCAATCGGAAAAAAGAGAAAAAACAGTTTATTTCAAATATGTCACAAACACTCCCACAAATTTCCCCAAAATATCCACTCATTTGAAAAGGCTTTCTGTTTGTTTTTATAGCTGTTCCACAAATTGCACATCACAACTGTGACTCAGAATTGAAATGTATTTCAGGAATTGTACTAAAATATTTCCTGCAACTTAGAAAGAATTCATTAGAATTTTGAATGACTTAAGCTTCTGTGGTTTGGGCCCTATTTTTGGAGAGCCAGCTTTTCCTTCTCATTCTTGTCATCCCCACATTTGTTTATATCTTTTTTAAAAATATATATTTTATTGATTTTTTTACAGAGAAGAAGGGAGAAAGATAGAGAGCTAGAAACATCGATCAACTGCCTCCTGCACACTCCCCACTGAGGATGTGCCCGAAACCAAAGCACATGCCCTTGACCAGAATCAAACCCGGGACCCTTCAGTCCACAGGCTGATGTTCTATCCACTGAGCCAAACTGGTTAGGTGCTATTTATATCTTAACCAGACATCTAATATGAATTATTATAAAAGACTGAGGACTGTTGACTCTGTCCCAAGTCTCTTTGGGCTGAGGGATTTATAGAAATGAGTCAAGCACACTTCTTAAAATTCCAAAAGGGCTTAAAATCCAACAAACAAACACAACATGTTTATTAAATCCAGTGAGGATTCTCTCCCTTAAGAGAGAAGAGATTATATTTATTAGGTGGGGGCTAGATAACTCTCATATTATTTTTCTACATTGGACTCTCATGTTACATTGTAATAGTTACTAGCATTTATTATCATCTGTACCTAAGAAAAACTGGCACTTAGGAAGCATCAGGTTCAGAAAGGTCCATTGACCTTGCAATGTCCTAAACTTCTGAAGTGTCAGAGCCAGGAATCCACCCATCCATTTGTCTCAGTAGCTTTACTTACTCTCCCTTCCCTGTTACTTCAACATATGTTTGCCTTTGTCTTGAGCAAACATTCTGTGTTCCCACCTCTCCCTTCATTTTAGCCCATTTGCTTACTTTTTAAAAGAAAGGCATACCCTCACTTATCTGGAATCTTGAGCATTGTCCCAAGGAGTAGAATCTCCTGACTGACTGTCAAAGGAACAATTCAAATGATTGGTTTTGGGGAAGCCCCCCTTAAATAATTAGTCAAAGCACATAAAAACCTGCCTAATGCTTGTTTCTCCCTTCCTTCCTTTCTTTCTCTTTTTTTTCATATATTTTATTGATTTTTTACAGAGAGGGAGAGGAATAGAGAGTTAGAAACATCAATGAGAGGGAAACATTGATCAGCTGCCTCTACACATCCCCCAAGGTACATGCCCTTGACCGGAATCGAACCTGAGACCCTTCAGCCTGCAGGCTGATGCTCTATCCACCGAGCCAAACCAGCTAGGGCAACACTTGTTTTTCTTATACATATTTCAATTAACGGCAAAGTGTTGCTTTAGAACCAGGATATTTTGGCCAGTGATGAGATATTCTGAATTAAATTAGAATAGGGAGTGTGGTTGACCATGCCTCTACCTCTGTTAGGCAACTATCAAAAAATGCAATGCACCTTTATTGATTTCAGAGAGGAAAAGAGAGTGAGCGATAGAAACATCAATGATTAGAGAGTCTTTGAATGGCTGCCTCCTGAATGCTTCACACTGGGGATTGTGCCCAAAACCCAGGCATGTGCCCTGACTGGAATTGAACCGTGCCCTCATGGTTCATAGGTTGACGCTCATTGAGCAACACCGGCTGGGCAATTATTTGTATTTTTTTTAACTTGATTACCTCTCCCATTAGAATGTAAGCTCCTTGAGGATAATGTCTATTTTTCTCACTCTCCTCCACTGTTTCCCTAACTCCTACCCTGTTTTATAGGAGGGTCTCAATAAATGTTTTAAATGACAAATAAATGCAGGATCTGGAGGGTTTGGGATCTGGGAATTAGTTAACAGCTAGTAAAAGCAATAAAGGCCTTATATGAGGTATGAAAGGAAGTGTGAATTTAAGGGTAGACTTGCCTGAGGAGCAATGGAAACTGATATTGAGCCCACTGAAGACTTGAATTCCAGCCTGAATAGGAAAAATTTTTCTGTTTCCCGATTTCTTCCCTTTTACAGCTGCTTTTTTTTTTGGTTCATTTTTACTCCTGGTCCTGAATCCTCTTCCTTACTCCAAACTAGTTCAACTCAAATATAATTATTTTATGGGGGAAGAAGGCAAACTGAGTGAGGAGATAATGGTTAGTGAGGGGAGGGAGAGGGAGATTATGGGAGATATAAATATCTATGTATATATAAAAGGCTAATATGCTAAGTGTCCCTCCTACCATCTAACCAGTCGCTATGACACACACTGACCACTGGGGGGCGGGCAGATGCTCAATGCAGGAGCTGCTGACCTGCAATGACTTGGCAGCAGGGGTTCTCAGGTGACAGACCTTAAACCAGAGAGGAGGAAGCCTGATTCCTCACACGGCCACCTTGAGCCGTGCGTTATGTTGTTGTTGGGCACTGTTGGCCTGCATCTTGTTAACTGCACACTTGCATTCCACACCTTGTCAGACAGCAACTTTGCAGAGTGCCCTCTCGCACTTTCAGGACCCCTCAGGGGATGTCGGAGAGCCAGTTTCAGCCCGAGCCCAAAGGACCCCACCTGGCAGAGGGACCCTTCCCACTCCACAGATGTCCTTTGAGCCATAGTGCCATCCCAGGTACAGCCCAGGGACAGAGGGAGGTTGGCTTTAGGGCGTGTCCGGCCCTGTCTTGCCCACTCCTGTCCCTCCCCAGCCACCTTCTAATTAACTTCCTTTCGACACGCACTAATCTGTGCACCAGATCACTAGCAGAATGACAAGGAAAGGAAGACAGTAAGCTCATTAAGCTACCTATTCTAAAAATGCTACCAACCAAGTAAAATAGTTGAAAATAAGACCACATGCAGGAGGGTGGGTTTTAAAGTCAATCAGCTGAGTTTGAATCGCAGCTCCACCCATAATACTCTTATACCTTTGAGCAAATTACTTAATCATATGACCTCAGTTTCCTCTGCATCTATCAGTACCTACCTCAAAGGTTTGTTCTCAGGATTAGTAAGAGAATCCACTTTAAAAGCCTTGCACCATGTTCAATTAAAGTTAGCAGTTGTTTTTCTTTAAAATGAAGTACAGCAAGCCGGGAGAGCGACCTAAGTAGTAAACCCTTGTCATATGGATGTAATAACACCACACTTGAAAGAAGAGGCTCACTTTAAAAGAAGCAGAGAAGAAGTGACTCCCACCGACAGAGTGGGAGCGGCAGCAGCCACCGCAGCGGTAGAAGCAGCATTTTATCTGTGTGCAGACCCAATATTAGAAGAAGATGCTAATTAAAGTGAAGACGCTGACCGGGAAGGAGATTGAGATTGACAATGAACCCACAGATAAGGTGGAACGAATCAAGGAACTCGTGGAAGAGAAAGAAGGAATCCCCCCACAGCAGCAACGGTTCATCTACAGTGGTAAACAGATGAATGAATGATGAGAAGACAGCAGCTGATTATAAAATCCCAGGTGGCTCTGACCTCCACCTGGTTTTGGCTCTAAGAGGAGGAGGTGGTTTTAGGCAGTGATGGACCCTCTCTCCATTTTACCTCCTTACCCTGTCTCTTGTAATGAGGCATTATATATCCTGTCACTCTCTGGGACACCAGAGTCACTGCCCCCTCTCCTGGATGCCCAGTCTTGTGTGTCTATGGGTAGGAGACGGTGAGGACCCCAGGATGCAGTGTTCCTGTCCCAAAGGGCCCATGCTGGCTATTGGGTTTTAGTTTGCAGTCCTGTGTACTTCCCTCTCTTATGGCTATGTCCCTGGTTGTCAATAAAATATTTCTTGGCCTCCTAAAATAAAATAAAATAAAAAAATAAAAAAAAATAAAAGAAGCAGAGAAGGATGATGTCCTCCTGGCACTTAATTTTTGGGCTCTGCAAGACCTTGCCTGCGCATGGAATTTAGATTGTCACAGTACAGCGCCTAACAGCGGTGGCTATTTATATTTTCAGGAAGTAAAGAGAAAATGCTTTTAAACATCTTTTCTGGGAAATTTTTATTTCGCTCATTAGGGTCGCTGGGGACGATCGATAAGGTCCTGCACGGGGAGAGGTGACCCTCGGGGTGCTGGCGGCGCTCCTTAAAAGCGACTCTGGAGACGCAGGTTCCGCTCTGCTCCATTGGGACCGCGCCATTCCTGGGCCCGTCCTAGGGCAGTCGCGGGGCTGGCTGGTGGCAGCGGCCTCAGGTCCGGGGCCAGGTTTTCAGGGTCCCCGGAGCGGTATCCGAGACCGGTCTCCAGCCCCCGCAGTAAGCCCCACCCTCCGTTTGCCGGCCCCCCCCACCAGCTCCTCCGCCCATTGGTCGCCCGGGTCCGGAGACCCGCCCCCAGATCTAAAAGCGTCTTCCGGCTGGCGGGTGGGAAGCCTACTACTTCTCGAGGCTGCGGCGCCGCCCGGCGTCCTTCAAGAAGCCCCGCCCACTCCCAGCATTCAGTGCGGTGCCCTGGCCGCCATCGTTTGAATTTGAAAACACGTTTCGCCGCGGTGCTCGCAGGTCGAGGGGGCTAGGCTACGGCTGCTCGCCGGGGAGGCGCTGGCCCCGGGGAGGGTGCGAAGAAGAAGGAGGAGGGTGCCTGCGCACACACCAGGCCTGCGGCGGAGAGACGGCGGTCTGAGCCCCTTCTTAGGAGGCTCGTTAGGCCCCTGCGGTTACGCTCGGGAGCTGGGTGCGCGATCGATGAGGGTTGAGCCTTGTGGCGAAGGTTTAAATTTCGCCTCCACCTCTCCGGTTCGCTGAGTGACCCAAAGGTAACGTATTTCATCTTTCTGGGCTTCCGTTTTCTTATTTGCCAAGTGAGGGTAATAATTATCGTAGGACCTCCTCTTCGGGTTGTTGTGGAGGGAAAATGACGTACGTAAGGTGGTTAGGGACAGTGCCGGCATATTCGCAGGCACCCAGTGTTTGCAGCCATTCATAGTTTTAGGGTTGCCGCTGTGGTCGAGGCGTGGGCCTCCCTTGCCAAACCCATTTTCCTGCATCAACGAGGAGTGCACTTTGCGTGGCATGTGACCTGCCCTCCTTTGGGGGGGGGGGGGGGGGGCCCTGTTTGGCCCCCCTCTGGGTGTGTTCTCCGGCCGTTGTGGGGGCCCGGGGCTTGTCCTCTGGGGCTTTGCGGGGCCAAGCGGAAAGGGGTGTGTGTGTGTGTGTGTGTGTGTGTGTGTGTGTGTGTGTGTGTGTGTGTGTGTGTGTGTGTGTGTGTGTGCAGTGACTGCTGCCTGTCATCCGCCCGGTTAGAAAGTTTCCCGTTTCCCCCGTCACATTCCACCTCCTGCTCCACGTCCTGCGCCAGAGATTCCTGCCTGTCTTAATTCTCTGATATGCCTTGCGGAAGGACTAATTAACCGAATTCACGGCCTTAAGTAATCCTTGCTTAAAGGTGATCACATTCAGGTTCGTTTTTTTGTTTATGAAACAAGGCAGCGCGGTTGAGCTCCAGCCTGTGAACCCGGAGGAGGTCGCCGTTGGATTCCAGGTCAGGGCACGGGGGCTGTGCAAGGCAGTTAGGCTCTCATGGCTAAAAATAAGTTTGTTGAGCCATATAAGAAGAAGATGGAGAGGTGAAATTTTGAGTTTGGCACCTCCGTGGGTTTTTGAACTAACTTTTCTGGCCTGCTATGTGGATCAGTATACGGGGACCATATTTGATCCATTTATATAACACCTCTGGGTGCCCATTATTATTTTCCCGAGCCAGAACCTGATCTGGATTATTTCATAATATTGTCAAAGAACAGCAGGAAGCTCTCTTTTTTCCCTTGGTATGTATTATGCACCTGGTAGATTCTCAGTAAATACTTGCTTGTTAATTTTTTTTCAGGTAAGGTTATCCCGGCATTTAAGTTTAGTGACTTGATGTTTCATTTAGTTTACTGATGCACGGAATGATGCATCTACTGATGTGTCAGGTACTGCTTGGAATATGTCTACATACTTTATTTCCATTTTCATTTGCATTATTTGAAAGAATTCAATTGAAACTAATTGTCCAGGTAACTAAGTTGAACACATAAATGCCAAAATGTTACAAAATCTGCAAGTAACATTCTTTAGAAGACACTTAATAACTAAATAACTCAAGGTTCTAATTTACAACCACCCTTGCTATTTGATTTCTGAGAGGATTTCAGGCAGAAATAGAAATGTTTTATATTGTCTGATCTTTACTAATGAAATTTCCTTGGATGAATTTACCCATAGGTGGATCATATGAATAATAATTGAAGGCTGTTGTATTTGATTCAGAATATGTAAGTAATTTGATCTCTTGTCTTTTCCAGGGGTCTTCATTTTAGAGAGCAGGGGTAGGAAACCTTTTTTCTGCCAAAGGCCATTTGGAGATTTACAACATCCAAAATTAACAACTTAAAAACAAGCCTGCTATATTTGGTCAAACACTTAATAAACTCACTACTAGTACGTTGGCAGGCCAGACCAAATGATTTTGGGGTATTGTACGGCCTGCGGGCCAGACGATCCCTAACCCTGTTACAGAGGAAGCAGTTTAACATTTTCCTTCTCTGGAAATGTAGTTATATGGGGGAAGTATGGGCTGGACTCAGTCTTTTTAAATTCCATGGTCTTAAATGGTGCTTTATTGCAGATGCCTAAAGAAGTTGTCATTCTTGCAGAATGGAATCTAATGTAAATAAGGATGGGGTGCCTAGACCATCATATGTTTTCAGCGCTGACCCAATTGCAAGGCCTTCGGAAATAAATGTTGAAAGCATTAAGTTGGATCTCTCTCATGAATTTTCCTTAGTTGCTTCAAGCACTGAAGTAAGTACCCGAAAAATATGTTATCATAATTGAGTGGAAATATATGTGGCACGCATACACACTTGCAGACAGGTACAACTAGAGTAGAGCTCCCAAACTTTGTGGGTTTAGGGCAATTTCCTAAAGAGGACCAAAGCTTTGCCATCTCAAGATGAGCCTTTTGGAATATTGATTTTAAGTTGGTTATTAAAAAACAATGATCAGAATCTTAAACCTCCCCCTTTCTTGCCCAAGGTAATTTGAATGGAAAGGCCTGCTTCAGGAAGGGAATCTTAAGGATTTTCACCTTAGCCTAATTTGAATTCAGTATGATGGATAGGAAAGATCCAAACTAGACCTCCTCCATGTTTCTGGATTACTTGGCAAAAATTTGTTTGTGTGTGTGATGCTCATTTGCCTGATTCCCCTTCAAAATCCCTGCCCCCTTTATCCCCTTTCTTCTTTTTCCATAATGGCATATAAGCTTGAATTGCGCAGTGCCTCTTTGGGGTTTTCATAGTATTATGGACCTTCAAATGTATATACGTACAATAGGCTTTGAACAGTTTCACCTGTCAGTTTGTCTCTGTTAGTTTGATTTTTAGCCCAGGTAGGTGGGAAGAAAATTATTTTTTTAGCCCTCACACTTATTTTTTTTATATTTTTTTACTTGAGGGAAAGACATGAGAGAAACATCCATTGGTTGCCTCCTGCAATGCCCTAATTAAGGCCCAGGCCCAGGAGGAGCCTGCAACTGAGGTACATGCTCTTGACCTGAATTGAACCTGGGACCTTTTGGTCTGCAGACTGATGCTCTATCCACTGAGCCAAATTGGCCAGGGCTAGCCCTCACACTTCTTATCTCAGTAATTTTTTCACGATGCCTTAAATATAGAATAGTTACTTTTCAAGTAATAAGTCCACTATGTGCCTAGGAATTGCAGGCCTTACTTTAAAAAAAAAATACAGATTTTTTTTTTTAAATAACACATTTTATTTATTTATTTAAATATATTTTATTGATTTTTCACAGAGAGGAAGGGAGAGGGATAGAAAGTTAGAAACATTGATGAGAGAGAGACATCGATCAGCCGCCTCCTGCACACCCCCTACTGGGGATGTGCCTGCAACCAGTGTACGTGCCCTTGACCGGAATCGAACCTGGGACCTTTCAGTCCACAGGCCGACGCTCTATCCACTGAGCCAAACCGGTTTCTGCAGATTTTTAAAAGTTAAAATAATTTAGTAGTGTTTAAAAAATAAAAGTCCTACTTACTACCACTGTAATATTTGGTTTGTGTCTTTGTAGACTTTTTGAGTCAGTCCATTTATATTCTATTTCTTACCTTTCAGACTGTTAATTTTGATGCTTTAGAGAGATGGATTAACCCATTCTGGGTGGTATGGGTGTAGACTATCAAGAATGATGGAAGGAAAAGGAGCATATAGAGAACATAAGTAATAGAACAATGCTTATTTAATACTATCGTGTGTCAGGCTCTTTCACTTTGACTCATTTAATCATAAAGAAAGAAAGCAGGCCTTAGCTGTTTTGGCTTAGTGGATAGAGTGTTGGCCTATGGACTGAAAGGTCCCGGGTTTGATTCTGATCAAGGACACATGCCCAGGTTGTGGGCTTCATCCCTAGTAGAGGGCGTGCAGGAAGCAGCCTATCAATGATTCTCTCTCATCATTGATGTTTCTCTCTCTCCCTCTCCATTCCTCTCTGAAATAAATAAAAATATATATTAAAAAAGAAAAAGGAAGAAGGAGAAAAGGTAAGAAGGGACATGTGCCTCTTGGTTTATAATGAAATCATACATTAGGTAGACTTTTGTGTGGCCTCTCATTTAACACAAGGGTTGGTAAGTAATGGCTTTTTTGTGTGTGTATTGCCTGTATTTGTAGTACTCACAAACTAAGAATAAGTGGTTGAAGAAAATGATGAAAAGAATGTTTTCTGATGTGAAAATTTTGTGAAATTTAAACTTCACTATCCTATACAATAAAGAGCTAATATGCAAATGGTTGTCACACTCTCACGCCATCATGCAGCCATAACTGCTAAGACACTCAACACTGTGCAGAGAGGAATGGGGACCAGCCAGACTGTGGTCCAGGAGAGGGACAAGTTGCCTGCCCTGTGGTCCTGGATGCCAGCAGCTGCACCTGTGGCCCGGAAGAGGGACAAGCTGCTTGCCTCTCGGTCCTAGGCGCTAGCGGTTGCACCTGCACCTGAGGCCTGGGAGGGGAACAAGCTCATTTGTGGTCCCGGGTGCCAGTAGTTGCGCCTGTGCCTGCAGCCCTGGGAGGGGGGATAAGCTGCCCACCCCGAGGTCCTAGGTACCAGTGCCTGTGGCCTGGGAGAGGAACAAGCTGTCTGTTCCTCGGTCCCGGGCGCCTGCAGCTGCGGCTGGCCAGGGCAAATCTGGCCTGGGTCCTGGTGTGGGGTGAGGCAGAGGCGGTTAGGGGTGATCAGGCCAGTAGGGGAGCAATTAGGGGCAATCAGGCAGGCAGGTAGAGTGGTTAGGGGCGATCAGGTAACCAGGCAGGCAGGTGAACGGTTAGGAGCCAGCAGTCCTGGATTGCTAGAGGTAGTTGGACATCCCCAGATTGAAGAGGCTGCAGACTGGGCTGAGGACCCCCCTTCCAAGTACGAATTTCATGCACCAGGCCTTTAGTCTATAAATAAAGCACCATACTCATTGATTTATTTATTTTCTAGGTCTGTTTTGCAATAAATATAATAGCAGTGTTGCATAGTTGTGGCAGTCATAATAGGGCCTGTAGAGCCTAAAATATTAACTTATCTGGCTCATTACAGAAAAAAAAAATTTGCTGCTATTCACTTAGTATGGTGTTTTTGAGATTCATCAGGCATCATGTATCAGTAATGTGTTAGTTTTTATTGCTAAGTAGTAGTCCATTGTATAGATATGCCACATATCTTCCCTCTTTTATATCATATCTTACAATCTGATGGACGTTGGATGGTTTCCAGTTGGGGCCCTTACAAATACTGCTGCTGTGAACATTCATGTGGAAGCCTTTCTGTGAACCTATGTTTTCTTTTCTCTTGGTTAAATACTTAGGAATATAAGTACATATTTAACTTCATAAGAAAGTGCCAAATTGTTTTTCAAAGTGGCTCTACCAGCAGCAGCAATGCAGGTTTCAGCTCCTCCAACTTCTTTGCCATTGTTTGGTAATTAAAAAAAAATATATATATATATTTTGGCCTGGCCAACGTGGTTCAGTGGTTGAGCATCGACCTATGGACCAGGAGGTCACGGTTCAATTCCTGGTCAGGCCACAGGCCTGGGTTGCAGGCTGGATCCCCAGTGTGGGCCATGCAGGAGGCGGCTGACCAGTGATTCTCTCTCATTGTTGATGTTTCTATCTCTCTCTTTTCCGTCCTCTCTGAAATCAATAAAAATGTATTGAGAGGGAGAGAGATATAAACATCAATGATGAGAATCATTGATTGGCTGCCTCCTGCAAGCCCCCTACTGGGGATGATGGAGCCCGCAACCCGGGCATGTGCCTTGACTAGGAATCGAACTGTGAACTCCTGGTTCCTAGGTCGATGCTCAACCACTGAGCCATGCCAGCCGGACAACACTTGTTAATTTTGTAAATATGTAGTAGTACTTCGTTATAGTTCTATTTTGCATTTCCCTAATAAGCACTTTTCAAGTATTTGTTGGCCATCTCTGTACCTTCTTTTGCAAAATGTTTCTTCAAGTCATTTCCACATTTAAAAATTAGGTTGTTTGTCTTTCTGATTTCTGAGAGATTTATATATCTATATTGTGGATATATATCCTTTGTCAAATTAATGTCTTCATTAGCAGAGGTTTATTTTCATCTAATAATGGTTCTAAGTTTTGTTTTATATTTTGTTATCCATCTCGAACTATTTTTTTTTTTTACTTTTGTGATAGCACTTCTTATTTTTAATTTTTTTTGTTAATCATCACCGGCAGACACCTTTCTATTGATATTTAGAGAATGGAAGGGAGGGGGAAAGACAGAGAGAGAAAAAAAAAACATTGATGTGAGAGAGACACATAAATTGGTTGCCTCCCACATGTGCTCTGACCAGAGACAGTGATTGAGCCTGCAATCAGGGTATAGGTCCTTAACTGGGGTATAGGCCCTTGACGGGAATTGAATCTAGGACCCTTCAGTCTTCAGACCAACGCTTTATCCACTGAGCCAAACCAGCTAGGGCTTGAACTAGTTTTTGTGTATAGTTGATAAGAGGCTCAGGCTGGATTATTTATTTTAACCTCCATTTATTTAATTATTTCAGCATTATTTTATTCCTGTTAATTGTTTTAGTGCCTTTATTGACAATCAAATAACTATCTATGTATGGATCTATTTCTGGATTATTCTCTTCCATTGACCTAATTGTCTGTCCTTACAGCTATACTTCACTGTCTGTTTTTGTATAATAGTATTTCTTTTTTTTTTAATCCTCACCCAATGAGTGAGGATATTTTTTCCCATTGATTTTTAGAGTGGAAGGGAATGGGGTAAAGGAGAGGAATGAGAGAGAGAAAAACAGAGAAACATCAATTATTTATGTTGGGATTGAACCTGCAACTGAGGTATGTGCCCTTGACCAGGAATTGAATCCACAAACCTTTGGTTTATAGGCCGAGGCTCTAACCACTGAGCAAACCATCCAGAGCAAGTTTTTTTTTTTTTAATTGATTTCAGAGAGAAAGGGGGAGAGAGAGAGAGAGAAATATCAGTGATGAGAAAGAATCACTGATTGGCTGCCTCACTCATGACCTCCACTGAGCATCGAGTCCACTACCAGGGCATGTGCCCCGACCAGAATCAAACCAGGACTCTTTCAGTCTGCAGGATGAGGCTCTAACCACTGAGTAAAACCATCCAGGGCAAGTTTTGACATAGGCATATCTCTATTACCCCTAAAAGTTTTCCTTGAACTTCCTTGTAATTCCTTCCTCATATCACACATCCAAGTTACTACTGATTAGTGTTCTGTCTACACATTAGTTTATACTTTCTAGAATTTTATATAAATGGAGTTAAAAAGTTATGTGTTCTTTTATTTTTTGGTTGGGTTCTGGTTTCATTCACTTAGCATAATTATTATTTTTCTAAAAATATATTTTATTGATTTTTACAGTGAGGAAGGGAGAGGGATAGTTAGAAACATCAATCAACTGTCTCCTACATACCTCCTACTAGGTATGTATCTGCAACCAAGGTACATGCCCTTGACCGGAATCGAACCTGGGACTTTTCAGTCCGCAGGCTGGTGCTCTATCCACTGAGCCAAACTGATTAGAGCTAGCATAATTATTTTGAGTTTCATGCATATTGTGTGTAAAAGAAAGTGTCCATAGTATGGATATTTCACAATTTGTTTATCCATTCACTTGCTGGTGGGCATTTGTGTTTACATTGTTTGGATATTCTGAATAAAGCTCCTTGTTTACTTTTGTGTACAAATCTTTGTATGGACATAATAATTCCATTTTAAAAATGAGGTAGGCTCATTTCTTCCCTGAAGGAAGCAATAAAGAGGATGCTATATAGCAGAAATATCCTAAATTCATGATGGAATTGAGCATTTGGTTTGATAGGGGATTCTGGTTATTTGTGATTTATTCTAGAGTTCTATGTTTTAGTGGTTTAGAACTCTTATTAATACTTAGTTAGAAAAGTTAGGATTTTATGGAAAAAAGGCTTATTGTAAACTTCACCTGTAAATATAGAGAGTAGAGGAAGTTTTGTAGTATTTTTTTGTTTCATTAATTTTTTATTAAACTTTATTACAATTATTATAATTGTTCCTCTTTTTTCCTCCCATAGCTCTCCTCTACCCTTGCTCCCACCTCTCCCTCTGCCTTTTTACCTCCCCCTGAATTGTCCTCATCCATAGGTGTATGATTTTTGTCCAGTCTCTCCCTGCACCCCCTCATCTATTTCCCCCTGAGAATTGTCAGTCACTCCCTTTCTATGCCTCTGATTCTATTATATTCACCAGTTTATTCTGTTCATCAGATTTTTTATTCACTTGATTTTTAGATTCTCTTTGTTGATATGTATTTGTTGTTCATAATTTTTATCTTTACCTTTTTCTTCTTCCTCTTCTTAATGAGTACCTTTAAGCATTTCATATAATACTGATTTGGTGCTAAAGAACACCTTTAGTTTTTTCTTACCTGTGAAGCTCTTTATCTGCCCTTCAATTCTGAATGACAGCTTTGTGGGTAGAGTAATCTTGGTTGTAGGTTCTTGCTACTCCATTACTTTGAATATTTCTTGTCATTCCCGTCTGGCCTGCATAGTTTCTGTTGAGAAATCAGCTGACAGTTGTATGGGTGCTCCCTTGCAGGTAATTAACTTTTTCTCTTGCTGCTTTTAATATTTTCTCTTTGTCTTTTGCTCTTGGTATTTTAAATATAATGTGTCTTGGTGTGGTTCTCTTTGGATTTCTTTTGTTTGGGGTTCTGTGTGCTTCCTGGACTTGTAAGTCTATTTCTTTCACCAGATGTGGGAAGTTTTCAGTCATTATTTCTTCAAATAGGTTTTCAGCATCTTGCTCTCTCTCTTCTTCTGGCACCCCCATAATTCTGATGTTGGTACACTTGAAGTTGTCCCAGAGGCTCCTTACACTATCTTCACATTTTTGGATTCTGTTTTCTTTTCATGTTGAGTGTTTTCTGCTTCTTTGTATTTCAAATCTTTGACTTGATTCTCGCATTCCTCTAGTCTGCTGTTAGGTCTCCGTATAATATTTTTTTATTTCAGTCAGTGTAAGTTTAATTTCTAGTTGGTCCTTCTTCATCTCCTTTTTGGGCCTCGCTAAATTTATCCATCTTTGCTAGTAAATTCTTGAAAAACCTTATAACTGTGGTTTTGAGCTCTATATCCAGTTGTTTGTTCTCCTCCATTTCTTTTGTTTGTGATCTGTTCCTTTATCTTTGCATTTTCACTATACTGGGAGAACTTCTGTGCTGGAGTCAGCCTTATGATACCAGACTTGCAAAACTGCAAAAGCCTCTCTGTTGAGCTTGGATGGGGTGGAGTCTCAGGGCTGAGTAGACAGCCTTGGCTTCCAGTCACCCCCACCCTATGCGGTCCATGGGTCTCAAGTGTCTCTCGGTAATTGCTGCAGCCCTCTTTGTGCGTATGCCTCTAGACCTCTGACTTTCTGGTTCCCTTGTGCTCCCAGACCCGTATGAATCTGGGTACACAGTGTCTCGCCTGAAACTGAGGTTCAGTGCAGTCAGAAGTGGAGTTCAGTGCAGTTGGGAGACTGTCTCCTGCCCACTATAGAAAGCTAGTGGCACAAGCACCAGTCCGTCCTCTCTGTGGGCAGTGGTGTGTGCGCCCCCAGACCTCTGCCCTTTTGCAGCTCCCCTAAATTTCCATGCACTCCTCCCTTTTCATGACAGTCTAGACTCCCTCTGTATGAGTTTCATCTGGAACTGGGGTTCAGTGCAGTAGGATAATGGGTTCAGTGCGGTTGGGAGTCTCCATCTTCCTCCCGCCAGAGGAAGCCAGGCACTCCGCCGCCCACTCTCCATGCGCGCTTCTCCGTGCCTCAGCTTTTTGTATCTCCTCTGAGTCTCTGTGAGCCCTTCTCTTTCCTTCTAGTTGTAGAATTTCCACTCACCCAGCTTTCCTGTGGTTCTGGATGATGTCCGTTCTGTCTTTTAGCTGTAGTTTTGAAATTGTTGTGCGAGGCAGCAGTTTAGGTGTTCACCTCTGCCACCATCTTGGTTTTTCCTCTGTAGTACTTTTTTTTTTGTAGTACTTTTTTTTAAAGATTTGGTTTTTTACATGTAAAATGGTTAAAAATGAGATTTTGTATGATCTCAGATTGATTATTATATAACAGTCAGCCACTTTAAAGAAGGATAATTTCTGAAGAGTCATATTTTGAATTTTTAAAATACAATTATTTTGTTTTTCATTTATAGGCAAACAGTTTGGAATCCAAAGATTATCTTCAGGTTTGTCTTCGAATAAGACCATTCACACAGTCAGAAAAAGAACATGAATCTGAGGTTTGTGTTACATTATGCCTTTATTAAATGGGCAAAATATAATTAAAAAATATATTTCTTTATTTATTTCAGAGAGGAAGGGAGAGGGATAGAGAGATAGAAACATCAATGATGAGAGAGAATCATTGATTGGTTGCCTCCTGCACGTCCCCTACTCGGGATCGAGCCCATATCCCGGGCATGTGCCCTTGGCTGGAATTGAACCTGGGACCCCTCAGTCTGCAAGCCATATACTGAGCCAAACTGGCCAGGGCTATAATTGTTTTTATTACTGTTTTTAGTATGGGATTATTTTATTTGTTTGTTCTAGGGCTGTGTGTATATGCTAGACTCACAGACTGTTCTGCTGAAAGATCCTCAAAGTATCCTTGCTCGGTTAAGTGAGAAAAGCTCTGGACAGGTGGCACAGAAATTCAGTTTTTCTAAGGTAAGTACCCATATGAATCTGAAGATTTTGATATATATATATTATTGATTTTTTACAGAGAGCAAGGGAGAGGGATAGAGAAACATCGATCAGCTGCCTCATGCACGCCCCCCCCACTGGGGATGTGCCCGCAGCCAAGGTACATGCCCTTGACCAGAATCAAACCTGGGACCCCTCAGTCTGCAGGCCGACTCTTTATCCGCTCAGCCAAACCAGTTTCAGCAAGATTTTCCTTTTTTAAAAATATTTTTATTGATTTCAGAGAGGGAGAGAGAGAGAGAGAGAGAAACAGTGATGAGAGAGAATCATGGATTGGCTGCCCCCTGCACGCCCACTACTGGGGATTGAGCCCACAACCCGGGCATGTGCTCTGACTGGGAATCGAACCTGGTACCCTTCAGTCTGCAGGCCAGTGCTCTGTCTACTGAGCCAAACGGGCTAGTGCTGCAGATTTTTCTTTTTTTTTTTTTTTAAAGCAAAGTAAGCTTATTTATTAACAATACACTTGGCATAAACATAAGTGTGCAAATCAGCTAGTCTGAAAACCCCATCCTGTTGAAGTTTAAGTAGTTTTATATCCATCTCCTATAGTTTTCTTTTTTTTTAAATTTTTTATTAATTTTTATTAATTTTTTATATCTCCCCATTGCCCCCACTCCCTCCCAGGCATACCCCGACCCCCCAGTGTCTGTGATCATTGGTTATGCTTATATGCATGCATACAAGTCCTTTGATTGATCACTTATCTACCTCACCTAACTTTAATCTTTCTGCTGTAATTTCACAGTCTGTTTGATGCTTTATGATTTTTTGTCCTCCTTAGAATTATCAGTCTACTCCCTTTCTGTGCTCCGGATTCTATTATATTCACCAGTTTATTCTGTTGATCAAATTTTTAATTCACTTAATTTTTTAGATTCACTTGTTAATAGATATGTATTTGTTGTTCATAATTTTTTGTCTTTTACCTTTTTTCCTCTTCTAAAAGAGTACCTTTCAGCATTTCATATAATACTGGTTTGGAGTTGATGAACTCCTTTAGCTTTTTCTTCTCTGTGAAGGTCTTTATCTGCCCTTCAATTCTGAATGATAGCTTTGCTGGATAGATTATTCTTGGTTGTAGGTTCTTGCTGTTCATCACGTTGAATATTTCTTGCCACTCCCATCTGGCCTGCATCGTTTCTGTTGAGAAATCAGCTGACAGTCGTATGGGTGCTCCCTTGTAGGTAATGAACTGTTTTTCTCGTG